>JAQZBX010005098.1:12449-57541 GCA_029593785.1 Cabassous unicinctus | reverse complement strand
TGTAATATTCTTGCATCTATGCCAAAGATGTACTGTGTTGATGGTGGGGGAGTATGGAGGATGTGTGCCAAATATATGTTGCGGACCTGGTGGTGGTCTGGTGATATTATCTCATAATCTGTAACAGATGTTCCACCACGGTGTGGTGTGTTGATAGAGGGGTGTTGTTTGGGAATTCTGCACATGTGCATGATTGTTTTATAAGTTTACAAATTCTCTCATAAAAAATATATTTAAAAAATGATGATAGGGTGGGTTGGGGGGTGGAAATACACCAAATGTAAGATAAGGACTATAATTAGTAGTAAGATTTTGACAATCTTCTTTCATAATTTGTAACAAATGTCTCAAGACAATGCAAGGTGTTGGTGGAGGGTTGATGTATGGGACCCTTATATGATGTTATGCATGTTTGCTTTGTAAGTTCTCAACTTTTACTATACACTTACTGTTTATGTATGTTCATGTATAAATGATATAAAAATAATAATGATGGTGGGTGGCTTGGGGGAAAACACTTTGGTTAGTGTTAAAAAAAAAAATTCGTCTAGCTTCTAGACTTTCTAAACCTCTGGCTGAGCTCATTTTGTTAACTAATGATAACCAAACACCTAACAATACCCACTGAAGCACTTAACAGATTAAATTTAGCTGAAGGAGGAATTGGACACAGGAGGGTTACCTGTGGAATTTGAGGAGCATGGAGGGAGCATCCGAATGGAAGGATCTCTAGCCTGAGCCTGGACAGCACACCAGGAGGTTATAAGTAGACACAAGTAGAGTCACCCTCATCTGAAGATGTCTGAGATAAGGGTGGTCACGAGTTATCTTTGTCTTGAAGGTTCTCAGCATTAGGCCCACCAGCTTGGAACCAAGAGGTTCTCTTCCTCCTAGCAGGCACCAGATTTATACCAGATTTTATGCAATGTCTTCTCGAAGCTGTAGGAAAATAAAACTGTTCTAAGGAAAACCAGTTCCCAGGTGCTTCTGGGGGAAGGATGAAATTGTGTCACATATCAGCTGTGTTATCTTAGTAAAATTTTTACTTTTTAAACTTACTTTCCTCATGTGTTAAGTGGGGTTAATAACAACCTCTTCATCAAATTTTAAGGATTAAACGAGGAATTCAATGTGTACATGGTATGTTGCCTCACTTTATGTCATAGTTAGTGAAAATAAACATTTTCAAAATGAGAGATTCCTGTGGCTGAATTATACCACGAAGTAGAATATTTGGTGAATTTGGTCAATGGTATAATGTGACCAGGAATTCTTGATTGGCTTTATCTATCTGGAAAATTGCTTTAACCCTTTGTATAGCCCTGTGTATATTCCACAGTGGTTGAACATGCCATTTAAATAGATAACATCCCTTAGCCAACTGCTCACTGAGGCAGGATGTAGAAATAAACCAGATGATTACCATTGTCACAATATTTGAAAAATTACATCTCCATCAGAAATGAGGTAATTTCTCAGGCCAATAATTGTACTCAAGGATTGCATTTTAAAAAAGGTGAATCCTCATGAGAGATAGAGCAAAAATCCTAGAGTTTACTGAACTCCAAGTTACATTGTGCAGGGGCAATACCTTATTTATTTTTGTATTTCTTCACAGAGATGTTTTTGAAGAGCTGAATTAATAAATGGATAATGATTATTATTTAAAATATATAAAAATGTTGAATTCTGGACATGCAGATATAGCTTTCACAAACACATTTTCACAAATATAACTACATTTCTCATTAGTAAAATGATATTCTCCATGAAAGCAACAACTTTTGCTATGGTAAACATCTCTTGAATATTCTTCTACTACCACAGAGGTTATTATTATTATTACTTTAGTTAACAGATATATGAAATCAAAGAAGAATCTCAATATTGATATTAATACTATTACTCTGATAGCCCTTTATAATAACTAGAATATCAGCTTAACAGCTGTTTGTGGCCAATCCTATATTTACCTATACTTTGCCTTCAATGGCATGAAGCATACCTGATTAAAATTAAACAAGGGAAGATGTTAATTCAATGTGCAGTAGGCTTTTCCCCAACTCTGTGGTCTCATTCAAATGCTGTTCCCATGCTGTTTTACAAGTCATACAGAGTGTTTTGGGCTTCATTAACAATGCATATTTCTGATTAATTATTAAAACTTCAATATAGTCGTGAATTTCTACTTATATTCAAAAACATTCAAACCATATATATGTGATTAATGATAATAGCTTTGTTCCACGAAATAACTAAACACAAGCTGTATTATAATATGTCTTGAATGGAGGTCATTTTGAATCACAGTTTAAGTTTTTCAGTATGGGATAGATTAGAGGGATAAATTTACAGCCAAATTTTATACTCCATGGGATAGAGATAAAAATTCACATGGCAGTTGAATTGGGGACCTGGGGACAGTTACTAGAGGTTTAATGCTTAGAAGTATCTCATCATTATATCCTAGCAGAAACAACCAAATAAAACTTTCTGAAAGTCTGAAAGAAATATGGGTCATAAATGAAATATTTGGAAGAAAAGCGTATTGACCATTAGCTGAAAATTCAGGATATTTGCCACATTTAAGAGAGGAAAGGATGTGCTACTCTTTTTGGGAGCTACTCTTAGGCTTCATATAGAACAGAACACAAGTTTATTACACATGGAAGTCAATACTGAACTTCGCAGCTTCGGTCCATATTGTAGCTTTGATGTCTATGAGAAAGTGCCACCCATTCTCAGTAATAACAGCATATTTAAATTATACAATTACATTTGACAAGGTTGTTGGGCCAGTTACTAGCGTTTGCCTCTCAGCTGCAAAGCACCCTCTTTAGTTGGCTTTGTGCTATGGGGTCTGCGTCGCTAAAAAAGCACAATTGTGCTTTGTCAGCCGGTTCCCTGTTAGCTCTGTCCCTAGGGAAGGCTGGAGGGAGGCTGCATGGCTGGAAGAAGAGCGGACTTCTGCTTCTGGTGGATTTCCCGCATGCGTCCTGTTACTGCGTGTGCCACCTCAGCAATGCTTCTTCACCCCAGTACAGCAGCTGATGACTGTGAGCAGAGGTGGAATCCAGTTTGCAGTGTTTCTAACCCTTGAAGGACGCTCTTCTACGTATTCCTCGAGAGCCTCACACCAGTCGGCTCTGAGCAGTCTGGGCAAGCCACGCAGCACTCCCTTCCAGAGATCTGGGATTCCACTCCGCGGGACTCCTCCTCCAGGCGTCTCCGGCCTCCCTGCCCTAGGGACAGCAGCTGCTTCCTGCAGTTGTACCTCTGTGATTGTTTATATATTCTGGATATAAGTCCCTTAGCAGGTATATGATTTCCAGATATGTATTCCCATTTTGTAGAGTGTCTTTTCACTTTTTGCTGATGACCTATGAAGCATAAACGTTTTTAAAAATTTGATGAAGTCCAATTTATGTAATTTTTTTGGTCACTTGTACCTTTAGGTTCATATTTAAGAGACCATTACCTGACCCAAGGACATGATAATTTACTACTATGTTTTCTTCTAATTGTTTTATAGTTTTAGGTCTTGCATTTAGGTCTATGATGCATTTTGAATTAATTTTTGTATATAGTTTGAAGGTAGGGGTCCAACTTCATTCTTTTTTCTTATGTGGATATCCAGTTGTCCCGGCATCATTGTTGAGAAGTCTGTTTTTTCTCCTTTGAATCATCTTGACCCCCTTGAAAATTAATTGACCATAAATGTAAGATGGTCAGACATTTTACTTATTTATTTATTTTTTACACAGTACCAGAAACCTCCTCCTACATGGGAAGCAGGCACTCAAACCACTGAGCTATACCTGCTCCCCAGACATTTTAACCTAGTATTTTTTGGAGATCAAACTCTTTAGAGAATCTGTCTAAGTAAATAATTCCAAGTACAGAAAATAATGTTTGTTGCAATAGTGTTTATCATAGACAAATATATTTTAAACCCTATATATCAAAATATAGTAAAATGGTTTAAAAATAACTAATGAAATATCACACAACTATTAAAAATGTTTTTTAGAGGGGAACGGGTGTAGCTCACTGGTTGAATGCCTGCTTTGTATCTATGAGGCCCCGGGTTCAATCCCTAGTACCTCCTTTAAAAAAAAAAAGCTTTTTAGAAAGTATAGGTAATAACATTGGAAATGTTTTCAATTTAAGGTAAAAAAAATAAGAATATCAAATCATATACATAATAAAACAATGACTACATAGAAGCAAAATAATAAAAAAATCCCATATAGCAGTCTTAAAGCAAAAATAAAATGTAATTTTTCTCCTTTTCCCACTTTTCTGTAATTTTGAACATTTGTTTAATTACAATGATTAATTTTTTAGTGAAAACCCAAAATATATAATTTTAAAAATCCAGTGTTACTGAATTATTTGGGCAGTTAAAAATAATAAGATTGGACTATTTATGATACATTCTTTGTTGAAAGCTTATTGCATGTTTAATCTTATGATAGTAAAAGTAAAGCTGCTGGTGCCCAATAAAAGAAAACAGACTAATAAGTCAAGCCCTCAATATTATTACAAGTAACTATGAATCTTATTCTTCAAAAATTGAAACTCAGTGGTTACCATAGGTTCCGAGGGGAGGGGGAAGGAAGGATAAAATGGATGGAACATAGGGCATTTTTAGGGCACTAGGATTGTTCTGCATGATCCTGCAATAATGGATACAGACCATTTTAAATTTTGTCAAAACCTATAAAAGTATGCGGTCCAAAATGTAAACCATAATGTAAACCATTGACTATGATTGGTAGCAATGCATCAATATTTGTACATCAGTTGTAACAAATGTACCATCTGCATGTAAAATGTTATTAATAGGGGAAAGTGGAAAAGGGGGAGGGCATGGGGTATATGGGAATCCTATTTCAATTAAAGAATTTTTTTTGTATTTTATTTGTTATTTTTAAAACTATTATTTCATTTTCTTATTAATTTTATTTGGTTATTTTGTTGGCTTCGTTTTTGGAGAGGTTTTCACAGAAGGGTCACAACTGTGGCAGGGAGAATCACTGCTGTGGGGTGTCAGTGATGGGGGGACATGTGGGGAGGGGTGCACCTGGGGCTTGCCTCTAAGTCATATGAATATGTTCAAGGGTTCATGGGGTGTTGTCTCGGTGGGTGGAGACCCACACAATAGCTGAAAGAATATTGAATTCCCATCCTGGGGAGTGCTGCTACATTCTCTAACAGGACAGCAAGAATCCTCCAAGTACACACAGTGCCTAGTGAAGGAAGACAGACCATTACGCCAGGCCTTTGATATTGATGATTGTACTTATGAATCTTTTCTTGTGAAATTGAAACTTAGCCTAGTACTATATATTGCCCAAGAGTTACCTCCTGAAAGCCTCCTTGATACTCAAATGTGGCCTCTCTCCAAACCCAGCATATAAATGCACTACCTTCCCCCTGGCGTGGGGCATGATTCCTGGGGATGAGCCTCCCTGGCACCAAGGGATTATTACCAAACGCCAAATAGCAACGCATCTGGAAAAAGACCTTGACCAAAAGGGGGAAATATTAAATACAAATGAGTTTCTATGGCTAAGAGATTTCAAAAGTGAATCAGGAGGTCATTCCAGAGGTTACACTTATGTATGTCTCATCAGGGATCTCACTGACTGCCACAGTAAACAGTGCCTCAAACAGCAGGGCCCCTGAGGGCTCTAGAAACATCCAGACACTATAAGCAGGACAGATATGCTCAGGAATTTGGCACCCTGTCAGTGGGCTCTACTTTGGAGTATATGCTCCCCAGTGTGACAGAGTTAGACTCATTTATAGTTTCCCTACACATGGCTTTTCTGCCCCTTTTATTTGAACCTATAATTAGCACTATACTTGATAGATATGTGTTTCAGAGACTTAAATCTTTGGTCCATTCGTGTGCCTGTTGAGCCCTGAATCTCAGCAGAGTTACAGCACCTACTCCCCAGTTCACTGGACTCACCCAGGACAACTAACAAGGAGATGATGATGGACAATGCCCTTCCCAAGGAACAGAGTGTCAGCAACTGCAAGCAAGACAGTTCCATCCATCTGCCCCATGGGACCTAAGGCCCCTCTCAATTAGAAACAGAGTGGGCATCACCATCCCCAAATCCTCAAGATAGGGGAATGAACAATGGACAAAATAGACTTATTATTATTCTATTATAGACATTATTATTCTAGCAATGGGAGAACTTTGATCATTGATATAAAGGCCGTGACTACCACAGGTTCTGAGGGGAGGGAGAGGGAAGAATAGGTGTAAGATGGGGGCACTTTCGGAACATTAGATTTGTCCTGCATGACATTGCAATGACGGCTGCAGCCTATTATATATTTTGTCATAACCTACAAAACTGTGTGGGATAGAGTGTAAACTATAATGTAAACTATAGCCCACCATTAGTAGCAGTGCTTCAATATATGTTCATCAATTGTAACAAATGTACCACACTAATGAAGGATGTTGTTAATGGGGGAAAGTGTGGGATGGGGTGGGGGTGAGGTATATGGGAATCCGCTATATTTTTTATGTAACATTTATGTAATCTAAAGCTTCTTTAAAAACAAAAATTAAAAATTGAAAAAAAAAAAAGATGGCAAAAAAAAAAAAAAGTAAAGCTGTTGGAGAACATGGCCACGAGACCCCAGAAACCCCCTACTACTAAGAAAGCCGCAAAGACCCCACCTAGACCCTGGCCACGAGGTCCCATTTGGAGGTCTTTCCAGGGTCAAGGGGAAGCCCCAGATACCTCCGAACATAAGCCCTCCCCATTGGCCCCCTGAGCGCTAACAGATGGGGCAACCCATCAAGAACAGCAAACAGCTGGGGCCCCTCCCCAGCATTAGGAAAGGGGAGGAGGGAAGTCTTAACAGGCTTACCCCAGGCCTCATCCTGTAAAAAAAAAAAGTAAAGCTGCTGCTTTTGATGTTGACACCACTTAATCACATGTAAGACTTTTTTTTTGGTAAATTTTTAATGCTAAGTAGCTCATGTAGCATTCACATATGCAATGTTTAGATACAAATCATATCTACAGTCTTCTTATTAAATTTTATTTTACCATATAGATTTTTCTTCTTTTTTTCCCATTAAAGTTTCATCATGATATACATTCCTACAGGATTCCTTAGATAGCTCGATATTCAGCATATAATTTTTAAAAATTAAATCAGCAGAAACCTGTGCCTTTCACATGCCAGGAAGATGGTTTTTGTTCTTCATGGGGTAAATAATTCAACTCCTAGTGGCAGCCTACAGGTCATTCTCAGGACAGTCTAATTCTTGACTGTTCATCTCAAGGTGAAAGAGAACAAAACAGCATCTCTTATATTTGCTGTCTAGCTCTTCTGCAAGAGGCAGGTATATAGTTTTTACAGAAAAATGATTGACGGCAGGAATGGTCTGCAGCCTTAAGATTTGTCTCTCACCTTCCCTGAGTCCTCCGAGCCGACTCTGCAGGGAGAGTGGTCCTAGCCGTGCAATGGGCTGCCCCCGATGCTGCAGATGGGGCTGCGCCCTGGCCAGCTGGAGTGGGCTCTCTGCCACCGGCCACTGCTTCATGCTCGAAAAACTGTGCCCTGCACTGGATTAGTTGAAAATCTGATGCACCCATTTCACTCAGTTTGGAGAGGAAATAGAAAGGTGCACAGTTTCTGGGCAATGCACCTTCAATTAGGGAGCCTCTACGCCCACCACGTGTTTGATTTAACCCTTGTGTTTGGTTTTGTGAGGTTTTCAGCCAAACCTACTGAGGTGTGTTCATTAAGCCAGTTGTCTGCAAAGCACCTGCTTGGAAGCCTTACCTAGTTCTCACTAAGAAGAGGGCTTAAGTTTCTTTGGCAGGCTTAAGGTTTTATCAGATTCCCTGTGGGCTCTTTATGGGCATTGTGCTCAGCCTAAATTTCTTCCCTCTCCTTTTGTTCTGGGAAGGCCCTGCTGGGAAAGGCTCTGGGCGCTGGAGGTGGGCTCGTGCTGTGCCCAGCCCTGCATCAGACTGTGCTGTGAAAAGAGGACACCTCCACCCCGAGCCCACCCTGCGGCTCAAGGGAGTTGTTCAGGGCGAAGGACATCCAGAGAGGGAGAGTCTGCACCTCCGCCTGCACCCGTGCCCTGCTCCCTTCCTTGGCAGAGGGCTCCCAGAGGCAGGGGCTGAGGCACAATCAGCGTCTGGGTTCCAAGGACAGCTCGTTCTGGCAGTGCTCTCTTAAAAACGGAAACGCTCCCACAGGGGAAGGCACCAAGTGCCTGAGTTAAGAGGAGAAGCACAATCTGCCGGGAGTAACTGTGTGACCTGGGCCTTGACGCTGCCTTTCTTCAAATCTCAGTTCTCACGTCTTTAAAGGAGAAAGTGGAGGAGATGGGGCTCTTTTTCTGCAGGTTGATGGAATGTGTTGAGAAGCTGACGAAGGCCGTGGGCTTTCTCATTGGAATAGTGCACATATGCAAATATAAAAGATGTAGACAAGTTGGGAATGGACTGACTCCCAGGAGGTCCATGGTCACTGGCTTAAAAACAAAACAAGGAAACAAACAAAACCATGAACATGCTCTCTAAATTCATTGAGAAGTGTTTTAGTTGCTAAATGCTGCCCAAGCAATAGGCCAGGAATGTGTTGGCTTTTATAATGGGAATTTATTAGGTGGAAAGCTTACAGTTCTGAGGCTGTGATAGTGTCCAAATCAAGGCATCATCAGGAGACGCTGTCTCACCGAGTTGCAGCTGTGGGCCATCGGGCGTACGGCCGCATCTGAAGGTGCCTTCTCTGGAGCTACAGCTGTGGGTGATCAGGCACAGGGTGGCAAATGTATTAATAATGTCTGTCCCCTCTCATCCAGGCCTCATGTCTTCAGCCTCAAGCTGCTCCACGGGGGCCTCTTGGGGGCCTCTTTCCGTGCCTCTGTTCTCTGCTGGTTCCAGGAGGTCTTCTTTCAGCGTCTCTGCCGCTAGTTTCCTGTGGGTCTGCTTTCAGCCCTCAGCTTATAAAAGTCTCCAGAGAAGGCCAAGACCCACCCTGGGTCACGCTTCACTGAAGCAATCCAACCAAAGGCCCCCTCAATGGAATCCAATCCAATCAAAATGTCCCACACCCATAGGAATGGATTAGCCCCAAAACATGCTCCTTTCTCGGATCCACAAAAAGCGTCAAATTCTCGGATTCCAACTGCCCCCTCAAGGCTCTTGCCCTGACGTTCCTCATACCTTATTTCTTTATTCTATTATTAGTTAACTGGAAAGGGTCACCTTTGGGCAAAATAAGGAAACACAGTGGGATGAGACACTACAGTGCCCATTTCTTTTCCCTCTGAAATTTCTCTTTCTCTCTTTTGGACTCAAATATTTCCATTTTTTTGTTTCCATATTTCTCCCCTCTTCCCTCTTCTCTGTCCTGGATCTTTGTTTAACTGGCAGTACCAATGTGTACTATTTAATATTGTGGTAGATTTTAGTATTTTAAAAAGATGGAACGATTGCATATTTCTTGTTACTAATACTATTGCTATGTTTAAGTTTCTGAAATTGGAATGAGTCTTTAAAGTAAGTCTCAAAAGAAACTTGCCTACTGTTACAACACAATAACACCTATCAGCTTGCTGACATGGACACTTAGAAGGTCCCGACCATGTGATTGTCAGGTTCGTTTGATTATTTCCCATGGTACCATTTCACAGGTTAAATTTTTAATTCATATTTGGATCAATAATTATTGATAAATGTCTTTAAAAATTATACCATGATGCAATATTGAAACCAAAAGACAAAACTTTCACGGATTGTTACATGCCAGGCTATGTAAAAAACAAAACAAAACAAAACACTGGAGAAACTGCTCAGTCTGCTGGTTGTTAACAGAAAAATCCCCTGGAAAATTGTAAAATACTCAGAAATAAATGTCACTTAAAGCATCCCATGTCAAAAATTTGGGGATAAATCTAAGCAGCATATAGAAGTTCATATCTGTGGATGCATTTATCAGGAAGCAAGTAGGAATGAAAACATTCCCTCTCCCTTGGGAGAAAACGTGCATGAGAATGGGGTGTTGGATGCTGAGCTGGAAGGCTCACGTAGAAGCTCTACACACCTGGTCTGCCTTGACTATATATGGACTGTGAGAGAGAAAAAAACTATCTTTTCTGAAAAAAACTTTTTTGAAAATTTTATTTTGGGAAAATATATGTAAAATTTTGCCATTTTAACCATTTTAAAGTAAGCAATCCAGTGTCACTAAGTATGTTCACATTGTTGTGCAACCATCAAAGCATCTAGTTCCAGAACTTTTTCATCACCCCAAAAGGGAATACCGTACCCACTAAGAAATTACTCCCCATTCCCTCCTCCCTCTACCCCCAGCCAAACACTAATCCGCTTTTTGTTTATGGAGAGTTCATATGAATGGACTCATACAATATCTGGCCATTTCTGTTTGGCTTCTTTCACTGAGCATCAAATTTTTAAGCTTCATCCATATTGTAGCATGTATCAGTACTTCATTCCTTTTTATGGCTAAATAATATTCCATTACGTGAATAAACCACAACTTGTTTCATTCATCTGTTGATGGACATTTGGATAGTTTCCACCTTTTGGCTATTTTGAATAATGCTGCTGTGAACATGTGTGTATTTGTTTGAATACCCATTTTCAATTATTTTGGGTTTATACCTAGGAGTGAAATTCCTGGGACGTATGGTAATTCTACGTTTAACCTTTTGAGAAACCAGCAATGTATAAGGGTTCTAATTTCTCTACATCCTTGCCAACACTCGTTATTTTCCTTTTTAAAAATTATTTTTATATTTACCCTAGAGGGTATTAAGTGTTGTCTTCTTGTGGTTTTGATTTGCATTTGCCTAATGACTAATGATTTTCTGTCTTTGTTAAGCCACAGTAAGGTTGATTTCTGTTAAAATCACTAAATCAGTATCCTAACAAATAGAGTTCTATCTCACACCACACGAAAAGATAAACTATCCAGATGGATTAGAAGCCTGAATGTGAAAGTTTGAACATTAACACAAACAACAAAAAGAGAGTGAGGGAAATCTCATTAGACCTTGGGAATAGAAAATTGCTTTAAATAAGACACCAAAAGTACAATATATAAAGGAAAAAGTTGAGAGAGATTTGATTACATAAAAATTAAGCAAGGATTTCAGTTGAATGAAGGGCACCACAGAAAAAGTTAACAAATGAGTGACAGATTGGAAGAAGATATTTGCAATATGAAAACCAGAACATGGATTAACATCTAGATTATACAAGGAACTCTAGCAAATCAAGAAAAAGGTAGGAAACTGTATTCATTTTCATATTTTCCATATTCCATGCTGTTTGTAACAAATTTCCACAAAGTTAGTGGCTTACAACAACACAAATTTATTATCTTCCAGTTCTGTAGGTTGGATGTGGATTACGTGGATATCACTAGACTAAAATCAAGGTGTTGGCAGGGCTAAGTTTTCTTCTGGAAGCTCTAGGAAGAATTCGGTGCCCCCCCCCACCCCCAGCTTCCAAAGGCTACCCCACATTCCTTGGCTCATGGCCCCTTCGTCCGTCTTCAAAGCCAGCGATGGTAGGTGGAGCCCTTCTCACACTGCCTCCCTCTTCCACCTCCAAGGCCACTTGTGGTCATCCTGGGCCCACCAGGATCATCTAGGGAAACCTCCCCATCTCCAGGTCAGCTCACAACCTTAATTCCACCTGCAATCTTAATTCCCCTTTGCCATATAACCTAACATATTTATAGGGTCCTGGGATTAAGATTAGGAAGTCTTTGGGGAATGGGCGGGGGGAGGCATTGTTCTGTTTATCATAGGTACTCTACAGAAAAAAAGGTAAAGAAAATGAATTCTCAGAAGGGGAACACTAACCAAGTATGATGAAGAAACACTCAAACTTAATAGTAATTGAGAAGTACACAGTGAACTTCAATGAGAGAAATCTTTACACTCACCAGATTGGAAAAATTAGAAAGTCAGAGGATACCGAATAGTCATAGGGACGTGGAGAGACACATACCCTCACTCCCTGATGCCATTCTCAAGCACAATTTGGTAATATTTAGTGAAATTACATGTGCATATGCCTGCAGCCCAGCAATTCCATTCTTAGGTATGAACTTCAGAGAAAAAGGTACATAGAAAGGTCTCTAAGGAGACAGGTAATGGACTATCTTGGCACTGTGCCTTTGCTATCAGAGGGTTATAGCAGCCTAGCTGTTCTGCTCTAAGAGACCTGGTAGGGAAATGTGGGGGAAGGTATGCAACATTCAGAAGCAATAAATTGGAGGTACATAGGATGATACGAGTATGCTAAAAACACAATATTGAATAGAAAAGCAAGAGATAGGACAAGACCTGTCTTCATTTTTGTGTAGGCACACTGCTATAATAAATATAGTCCCTCAATGAGCAATAGCTCAAACATAATAGAAGTTTATTTCTTGCTCATGTAACAGTAAGGTACAGGCCAACAAGTTGGCAGGGTGCCCTCTTCCATGCAGACGTTCAAGGACCCCGGCTGATAGAGGCTCTGCCATTTTCCAAGCTCGTTCTTAAAAGAGAAGAAAGCTCGGGTTATAGGCAAGGGCCAGCAGTGGCACGTGTTACTTCTGCTCAGATCCCATTCCCTAGAACTCTTCAAGAGCGGCTGGGAAATGTAGACTGGCTCTGAGACCAGGAAGCCAAGGAAAACAAGAATTTGGGTGAACAGCTGGCAGTTTCCTCCACAAGATTTATAGCAAATCACATATATGTAATTTTAGAAACACACAATAAGCAAAGCAATCTATTTATTTTCAGATTATTCAGACATAGCCAAATCATACGCTAAACACATTAACATGGTTGCTTATAACGTTCCGTGGGGAAAGTGAGGGAACATTGAGGATAAAGGGAAACCAAATTAAACAGGCAAGGGCTGTGCACGGACGGAGGCTAATGGAATTAGTCATGGGTTAAAGTGCACACTGGACTGAACAAAACAAACAAGCCAAAAAGAAATGCCAGGTCTCTCGAACAAAGCACAGACGTCACAGCTATGAGAAGTTGGCGAGGTCCGTTTAATGAACATATACTCATTGAAAGCTTCTGGCTGACTTTGAACAGAAGGTAAAAAACTTTTAGCAATATGGTGCTTATTTGAATTAAAGAGAAAATAAAACTATAAGCTTAAACAAATATGAAAAGCAGTCAAAACAGTTATATTTTTGTCTTAAAATTATCCTGTCAAACTATTTTTGTTTTAATACACACTATATCATGCTTTCATACTGATTCTTCTGATCCAAATTTTGGACTACAGGGATTTTACTTAATCTCTTTTGGTTAAGTAAAAACATCTGTATCTCTTTTGTCCCTTCCCAAAAATACCAGGGATGATAGAATATCACATAATTACTCATATTCTTTATCTCACATTATACACACAATTGTTTCAGAATGACAATACCAAAAATATGATTAATGAAAACAGTTAAAAATTTTTCAGTTCTTTTTTCTTTCGGATATATCTCATTAGGGATACAGTCTTTCTATGTGGTTATACTAACTGGCTGCATGAGTTCATTTGTTTTATATTATTTTAAGTTTTATGAATTGCTCTTTAAATTTTAATTCATTATAATTATTGTCTACCTTCAAAAGACTAAAGAGGTCAAAATCCTGAGTTTAGTTTAATAAAGCAGAGTGTCTCTCTCATGTTATATGCATAACTGTTGTTAATAAAAGAGATTCAAGACAATCTTTATCCTCTAAATGTCAGAAAAATTTAAATGGTATTAAAAAGAGAAATATGTCATATACCCCAAATAATTGAAAAGTAGGACTTGAACAGACATTTGTACACCAATGTTCACAGCAGCATTATTTACAATAGTCAAAAGGTAGAAACAACCCAGGTGTACATCAACAGATGAGTGGATAAACAAAATGTGGCATATACACATAATGGAATGTTATTCAGCCGTAAAGAAGAATGAAGTTCTGATACGTGCCACAACAAGGGCTATACTTGAAAACATAATGAAACAAGCCAGACACAAAAGGACAAATATCGTATGATCCCACTTATATGAAATATCGAAACAAGCAGATTCATAGAGACAAAAAGAAGATTAGAGGTTACTAGGCGTGGGGACAGGAGAGAAAGGGGAGATATTGCTTAATGGGTACAATGTTTCTGTTTAGGGTGATGAATAGGTTTTGGTAATGGATGGTGGTGATGGTAGCACAGCCTTGTAAATGTAATGAATGCTACTGAATTGTACACTTAAAAAGAGTTAAAATGGCAACTTTCATGCTATATATGTTACCACAATAAAATGTGTGTGTGTGTGTGTGTATATGCTATTGATGGAAAAAAATCAAGAACTAGTCATTAAGAAAGAAGCTTCTTCCTTGGTGTCCAGACATGTTAATATGTGTGATTTATTTGTCTATGTATATATTGTCATAAGACTATATGGCAAATGGTTTCAAACATGTTTTAGTGCTTCTGAAAAATAAAGAGAAATATATAACTATTGGCTAGGGTTGTTTTTTTAATGCTGTGCATTATTTATTTTAATATTTTTTAATTTCTTGAAAAATCATTATTAAATTAATGGAGTAGCCTTTTAGAATCAATGATATGGGTGACACAATACCTATCATCTCTCTGTGTGTCTCATCTATTATCTATCTGTCATCTATCTATCTAGATATCTATCTACTAATTTATCATCTTTTATCTTGTTTTCCAAATATTTTGAACTAGACAAAATTTGATGAAAGAAAAATGAGTGTATAGAAAGAGGATGAAATTAAGGCAAAATTACAAGCAAAAAAATTGTTAAGCTCTGTTGGAAGAGGGTTGCAAATTTTAATCTGAGTTTCATAGTAGGCAATATAAAGAGGAAACTGTGATGGATTTTATGATTCATAGTTTCTGTAAGATCAACAGAATTGATCTTGAAATGTACTGTAGGGTATTCCTTATACTGAGACAGAAGAAGTCCCCTTGTAGAACTTTTATAAAATAAGTTGTGAGCAATATTCTTTAATTTTCCTTTTTAGTAAGGCAGTAGATACAAGATTCTCTGCATCAAAGTATTTCAATATCTTGTCCATATGATTCAATAGCTAGTATATATACTATTTAAGGAACAATTTTAAAAATATTAAATCTAACATTGTCTTGTGGCTTGTAGAGTGAATATTCTTTTAAAGGCAATTTAATCAATTCCTCTTATCCAATGGATTAGTTTATCTTGTTCTGGGTTGATTCATATGAAAATGCCATTTTTGTAGACAAAAAATGTTTACTAGTAATTTCATAGGTTAAATGTAATACAAAAGAGAATTTGCTTTTTAAAAATAGTCACATTTAGAAAATATAGAAGGGCTGAGTAAAACATACTAACATTTTCCAACATTGAACTGGGGAGAAAAGCAGGTTAATTGTTCAAGGAAGTTGACATATAAGCAATTTATCTTCCCTACTGTCCATTGTCACTATAATCCTACAAATCTATCTAATTGAGATAATTTTTTCTTAAATAGGGCATAGAAAATTAGAAAATATCAAGCTTTGATTCTTCCTTTTTTAAAATAATAATCAACTTTATTTTTAGAGAAGTTTTAGATTTACAGAAAATGTACACCAAAAGTATTGAGAGTTCCCATATAACCCCCCACACACACAGTTTCCCTTATTATTGACATCTTACATTAGTGTAGTAAATTTGTTACAATTGATGAACCAGTATTAAAGCATTACTACTAAACAAAGTCTATAGTTTACATTATGGTTTATACTTTGTGCTGTACAGTTTTATAGGTTTTGACAAATGTATAATGTCATGTATCTGTTATTTGCAATATCATACAGAACAGTTTCAATGTCCTAAATATGCCCTGTGTTCCACCTATTCACTCCCCCTCCCTTCTGAAGCCCTGACAACCACTATCTTTATAACAATGTTACAAGATACTCCATTAACACAAGATAATTACTACAATAACAATAAATCTACTTTGGACTGTTGTTATGCTTCCCCCTTATGTTTGCTCATTTCTCAATCTTGAGGGATTCAGGATGATGTCCACTTTGACTGCTTCAGGCTGAAAGGGGACTTAGATATTAAGGGGCAGATAGAAGGAATTGTTTTGCTTGTAGTTGTGATACTCCTTCTTTGGGGAATGGGACTTGTCTGTCATCATCATTTTGTTAGTTGTCCAGGGCAAGTCTGAAGAACTGGAGAGTAGGAGTTGGCTGCAACTCTGCTGGGATTCAGGGCTCAAAGGGCATATGAACAATCTGAAGACTTAAGTCTCGGAGAGATATATTTAAAAGGTATATTGACAATTATAGGTTCAAATAAAAGGAGTAGATGAATCATGATCAGGGGAAATATAAATGAGTATAACTATGTTATATTGGGGAAATAGATTTTTATATATTCCCAAATAGGACCTGCCGAGGGGTGCTGATTTCATGAGGCTTGCCTTTGTTGTCCAGACATCCCTAGAGTCCTAGGGAGCACTTTTATTTGAAGTTTTGTTTACTATGGCAGTAAGTGAAACTTGCCTGAAACCAAAAAAGTGTAACCTCCGGAATGACCTCCTGATTCACTTTGAAATCTTTTAACCAGAAAAACTCTATTTTATTTAATATTTCCCCCTTTTGGAAAAGTTTTTTTCTAAATGTATTGCTGATTAATGCTTGGTAATAACCCCATGGTGCCAGGGAGGTTCATCCCTGAGAGTCATATCCCACATCAGGGGGAAGATAGTGAGTTTATTTGCAGAGTTTGGCTTAGATAGAGGCCACTTTTGAGTCACAAGGAGGTTTTCAGGAGGTAACTTTTAGGCATTAGCTATAATTGGGCTAAGTTTCATTTTACAGGAATAAGTTTCATAAGTACAAGCATTAAGATCAAGGGCTTGGCATATTGGCTTATTTTCTTTTATTAGGCATAGCTTATATATTCCAGAGATTTTTGTATTTTTATTTGAGAAAGTAGCAGGACTTCCCCAGGATGGAAGTTTAATATTTTGTTAGCTATTGTGTGGGCCTTTATCTATCTATCTATTGAGAAAAATATACCTATGAAAACAAGAATACATTTATATCCCATAGAAGTACGCTTAAGGTACATTTCCCTCCAGATATCACCCTACTATTGGCATATGTTTATTATAGATCCTGAAAGAACCTTCTTATATTTGTATTATTAACCACAATCCTTGGCCACCCCAGAGTTCACTGTGTCATACAGTCCCCATTTTATCCTCTAGCTTTCCTTCTAGTAGCATAGATAGCCCTAAACCTCCCCTTTAAACCACCTTCACACTCATACTTCAGTGGTATTAATTACACCTTTGGGGAAGCGGGTGTGGCTCAATCCATAGAGCTCCCGTTTACCATATGGGAGGCCCTGGGTTCGCTTCCTGGGGCCTCCTTGTGAGGGCAGGCCAGCCGGCCCCCGCGGCGGGGTAGGCTGATGCAGCAAGACCTCACAGCAGGAAGCAGGTGTGGCTCAATCAATAGAGCCCCCGTTTACCATGTGGGAGGCCCCGGGTTCGCTTCCCGGGGCCTCCTTGTGAGAGTAGGCCGGCCCGCACGGCGCGGTGGGCTGATGCAGCAGGACCTCACAGCAAGGGGGAGATAAGCAGACACGGAAAAGACATACAGCGAATGGACACAGCAAACACAAGCAGCAAGGCGGGGGGGATAAAGAAATAAATAAATAAAATCTAAAAAAAAAAAATAATTACACCTTTGATTATTTCTGTTTCAAAATGTGTTTATTTTGTAAAAATTATCACTAACTACAACAAAAGATCATTTACGCAGAATACCCTGGTCCTGACCCATGTAGGATGATGTTTCCAGAGATCAGCTTGCTTAATTCCAAAAGAACACAGGTGTTTAAAAAAAACCAAAACATCTAATTGATATTTGCACATCTTGATTCAACACTTTGAAACAGTTGTTAACTGTTCCTAAAATACAAAGAGCAAAGGATTGTCACAACTGTGCATTAGTATAATCACATTGTATTATTGAATAAATTAGAGTCTTGACACCACCTAGGTCATTCACAGCCTAGCAGCTCACACTATTCCCACACTGTTTTATCCCATGTTGTTTGAAAATGGATGAACGCTTCAGAAAAACCCCTTTAAAAGAATTCTCTTGTTTTGGTGCAACCCATTTGTAGCCATGCCCTCATCTAGGACAATAAAACTCATTTGTTCATTTATACATTAAAAGGATTTATTTAGTGTCTCCTGTGAGCTAAGCACTATGCTAAATTCTGGGTATAAAATGATGAGCAAAAACAAATAGAGTACTTGCTTTCATAGAACTTGCTTTCCAAAAGAGTTGATGGATATTAATCAAATAAATGTAAAATTGGAGAAGAATATTGTGCTTTGAGAGCTTATAACAGAGATATTCAAACTAATCATAGAGGTCAGAGAAAGCCTCTCTGTTGAGGTGATGATTGAGCCTATGAAGATATGAAGGATAAGTAGAAGCTTACTAGGCAAAGAAGGGAGAAACGAATCTTTCAAACAGAAGGAAAACTATGTACAAAGACTGGGGCAGGAAGGAACATGGCAAAAATTAGGGCTTTTTGTAAAGCCAGGGTAACTGGAACATTGAGAGGAAGCAGGAGCATGGGGTGAGAAGAGGCAGAAGATTGAGAGAGGAGACATTTCATGCCTTGCACACATCATGTTATTCTATTCTAAAAATAATTGGAAGCCACTGACAATTAAACAGTGAGGTGGGGAATTGTGTATCATCAGATATGCATTTTGAAAAGATTGTTTTTGCTTCTTGTGAAAAATTTGAGTTGAGGGGACATGTGTGTTTATGTAGATAGACAATTTAGGAGGCAATAGTCATCCAGGCAGGAGAAAAATGTTAGTTTAGAGCCTTAGATTTAGGTAGTGGTGGTGGAAAGGGGAGAAAAAATGTACTTGATAGATATTTTAGAGGCAAAAGGGATATGTAGTAGTTTGGCATTATTTATGAATTTCAAAAATAGATATTGGATTATGTTTGTCAACTGGCCAGTTCCTCTGGGCATGATTATGATTAGGGCTTTTATTGGGCCACGTTGGTGGGTGGGGACTCACAGATAAAAGACATGACAAAGGACAGATGTTGGAGTTTTGATGGTGGAGTACTGATGCTGAGTTTTGAGCTGGAGCCCCAGGAAGTAAGCACACAGAGGAGCTTGGTCATGAGAAAGAGAGAAGACCCCGGGAAAAGAGACAAGCCATTCGCCTGATAGTCTACAACTGAGCCTGGAGAGAAACAGAGCCCTGGGAAGAGAGACAAAGTATTGAGAGCCTGACCATGGAGCCTTAAGAGGAAGAGGAAGGCTGAACATTGGCAGCCATCTTGCTCCAACACGTGGCAATAGACTGGTGAGGGAAGTAACTTTATGGCCTGGTAACTGTAAGCTTCTACCCCAAATAAATACCCTTTATAAAAACCGATCAATTTCTGGTATTTTGCATCAGCACCCCTTTGGCTGACTAATACAGGATAGGATTTGGCAATGTTGGAAATGGAGATATTTTCTGTATAATGATGTTATGCATTGAATTGTGTCTCCAAAAGACATATTGAATTCCTAACCCCCAGGACCCTAGAATGTGATCTTATTTGGAAATAGGGTCATTGCAGATGCAATTAGTTAAAATGAGATCATACTGGAGTAGGATGTGCCTCTAATCCAATAATTAGTGATCTTATAAGAAGAGAATAGACACAAAGACACACATGGAAATCAGCTGTGTGAAGTCAGAGGCAAGACTAGAGTCCTGCTGCCACAAGCCAAGGAATGCTGGGGATTGCCAGGAACTGCCCAAAGCTGGAAGAGTCAAGGAAAGATCCTCTCCTGGAGCCTTCCAAGGGACCCTGGACCTGTCAACTCCTTGATTTTGGATGTCTAGTCTTCAGAACTCAAAGAGAATACAGTTCTGTTGTTTTAAGCCATCTAGTTTGTGGCACTGTGACAAAGCAGCTCTAGGAAACTAGTAGAAATGGTAAAGGAACACATGGTTCCCCTCTGTGTGTGGCTTGCAAAACTAGTTAGAAGGCACTGCTGTTGTCTAATGTGGAACACTGAGGGAAGACCATGTTTGGGAGAGATGACCATACACTTAGGTTTTGCTGTGTTGAGTCTCAGGTGCCTCTCAGACATCCAAGTGGAGACGGTGAGTAAGCAGTTAGTCTGGATTTCAAAGGAAAGAACTGGAGATAGAAATTTTTGAGGCAGCTATGTTTGGCGTTACTTGAACCAAAGATGTGAATGAGATTGCATTTTGGAATGGGAGTGGATATAATGGGCCTAGACTTAAGTATTTTAGAACATTAATAGTTTGTGAAGGAGAATTATCTTTAGTATTAGGATTTAGAGAAAGCATATTTAAGAAATCCAATTTACTTTCCCAATTTCATAAAATCTCTTTTGAAAAATACTGTCTCTTCCAATTTAAGACTTAATAACTCATTTCCTAACAGAAGCTACCAGCTCAATGGTCATTCATTTATTCAATCAGAATATTCACTAAGCTGATAACAGGGGTGCAAATTCAGTGGAAAGCAAAGATGGGCAGGTCTCCTTCAAGAAGTTAGTTACAGGCCTCTTCTGGGGCAGCCTGTCCTGGGCTATAAGAAATGTCCTAAAATACAATGTTAGATTGTAGAGACTGGTCCTATACAAAGATATCTTTTAGAATTCCAAGACTTTTTTTCTTCATCTGGGAGTTAATATGACATGTATTTAATCTATTGAGTGCTTACAAAGTTACCTCCACAAATTGAGAGGACTTAAAAATTTAGTTCAAAAATTTCTAGTGTCAGTTCTGAACTGCCTTTTTTTTTTTCTCTTTAACCAATATCTCATTTTCCCTTAGAGAGACACGTAAATTTAAAACTGAGCAAGAACTGAAAAATATCCACAGTCTCAACATGCATTCTGTAGAAGTGTCTGGAATGGATATATATATATTTTAATAAAGATTTATTTATTTGTCCCCCTCCCCCTCCCATTGTTTTGCACTCACTGTCTGCTCTCTGTTCTTCTGTGTCTGCTTGTCCTCTCTCCAGAAGGCACCGGGAACTGATCCTGGCACCTTCCAGAGTGGGAGAGAGGCACTCAATCTCTTGCGCCCCCTCAGCTCCTTGGTCTGCTGTGTCTCCCACTGTCTCTCTGTGTCTCTTTTGTTGAGTCATCTTGCTGTACTAGCTCTCTGTGCGGGCCAGCACTCCTGCACAGACCAGCACTCCGCATGGGCCAGCTCGCCTTTCACCAGGAGGCCCCGGGAATCGAACCCTTGCCCTCCCATGTGGTAGACAGGAGCCCAATTGCTTGAGCTACATCTGTTTCCCTAGAATGAATATTTTATTTACATACCCAACATACGTTCAGCACAGCTGTGTTGCCAGGCAAGGCAGGGATGAAAGCCAGGGTTGGTGTTTTTTCTTTTTTTGTTTTTAAATATATTACATTCAGCTGGAGCACAAATCCAGGCCATTATATTCTTAAAGTTGGGTCCAGAAGGCAAAAGGGCTACTTACATGGGTCTACCCTGAAGATCACAGGAAATGAGATCTTTCTGCTAGATCTCTGAAGAGATGATTTTTCTTTCTTTATTATTCTGGAAGCTACACCTGCCCAGAATCATATGTCTGACTCAAATAATGAGGTTATATGACTTTACATATTGAAATAAAATCTAAACATAATAACAATATTACTTTGAACTTAAATGCACTATCCATTTATGGGATGAGGGGAATTTCTGCTAGAGAGAAAAACATGAGGGAAGACAGAGAAGTATGGAAAATCCAAAAGCCTTATGCCACTTGGGAACTGTGAATAGTTTGATTTGGGCAAGTTATAGGGTACCAAAGAGGGATGGGTGCCCAGAAAGCAACAGAGCCAGGCAGAATTTCCAGAGCTATTTATGGTAAAGGACCTTTTTTTTTTCTTTTCTTTTAGAATTTCTAATCTGTCATGAACTTTTTTTTATCCTTTCTTCACCTGATGGACATTTCAGGTGATCCCTCTTTTTGGCTATTATGGATAATGCTACTATGAACATTCATGTACAAGTTTTTGTCCATACATATGTGTTTTCAATTCTCTTGGGCATATACTTAGAAGTAGAATTGCTGGGTCATATGGCAATTCTATGTTTAATTTTTTGAGGAACTGCCAAAGTGTTTTCCACAAACTGAAAAACACAGTGGCTGAACCAGTTTACATTCCAACCAGCAGTGTATGAGGGTTCCAATTTCTCCACTTCCTCACCAACACTTGTTATCTAGCTTTTTTATTTTCGCCATCCTAATACGTACGAGGTATTTCATTTCGGTTTTGATTTGCATTTCTCTAATCACTAATTATGTTGAACATTTTTTCATGTATTTATTGGCCATTTGTTTATCTTCTTCAGAGAAATGTTTATTCAAGTCCTTTGTCCATTTTAAATTGGTTTGTCTTTTTATTGCTGAGCTGTAAGAGATCTTTATATATTCCACATAAAAGAGTTTTATCAGATATATGATTTGCAGATATTTTCTCCTATTCTGTGCCTTGTCTTTCCACTTTCTTGATAGCGTCCTTTGAAGCACAAGTTTTTTATTTTGATGAAGTCCAATTATTCTTTCATTTTTTGATAGCTGTGCTTTGGTATCATATCTAAGGAATCATTGTCTAATTCAGTCATGAAGATTTATTCTAATAATTTTTAAAAATAGCTTTATAATTTTAGCTCTTACATTTCGGTCTTTGATTCATTTTTAATTAATTTTTATATGTGGTGTGAGGTTGAGGTTCAAATTCATTCTTTGGCATGTGGATATCCAGCTGTCCCATTTGTTGAATAGACTATTCATTTCTCATTGAATTGTTGTGGCACATTAGTTGAAAATACATTTCTGGACTTTCAGTTCTGTTCCATCTGTTTGTATATCTGTCCTTATGCCAGTACCACACAGTCTTGAACACTGTACCTTTGTAGTAAGTTTTGAAATCAAGGAGTATGAGTCCCCCCACTTTGCTCTTTTTCAAGATTGCTTTGATGATTCTAGGTCCCTTGAATTTCCATATGAATATTATAATAAACTTGCCAATTCCTGCAAGAAGGCAGCTGGGAATTTGATAGGCATTCTGTTCAATCTGTAGATGAATTTTGTTTGGGGGGGAATGCAATATCATCTTTGGTGGTTTGAAGCTGTAGGTACCTCAAAAAAACATGTTTTTAAGTTTAATCCATTCCTGAGATGTCAACCCACTGTAAGTAGGAGCTTTTGTTAACTTCAATTAAGGCGTGGCCAACCTCAATTATGATGGGTCTTAATCCTATTACTGAAGTCCTTTATAAGTGAAATGAAACTCAGAAAGAGAAAAAGCCACAGAAGGAGCAGCCAGAAGCTGAAATCAACAGAACCAGGAAGAGAAGGGAAACACCAGGAGATGCCGCCATGTGCCTTGCCATGTGACAGAGGAGTCCAGGATTTGGGACAGCCAACCCCAGAATGACGGTCATTGGGGAGAAAGCATCACCTTGATGATGCCTTGATTTGGTCTTTCTTTTAGCCTCAAAACTGTAAGCAAATAAATTCCCATTGTTTAACCCGACAGATTTCATGGCATTTGTTTGAGCAGCCTAGGAAATTAACACATCATCTTAACAATATTAAGTCTTTCAATCCATGACATGGGATGTCTTTGCATTTTTAAGGTCTTTAATTTCTTATAATGATGGTTTGAAAAAGCCTCGTATCTGCTCTGCTATTTGAAACAGAACACGAATATACCTCTACTTTAAAATGGCATCAAATATTTATTAACTTTCTATTTTAGTATTGATGGGATAAGTTAGAATTTTACGATTCCCTTAAAAATAAAATATAATGTAAATTCACAGGATGAAGTTACAGGGGATGATTAAGAAAAGTCCTAAGTGGGGGATGAATCCTGTGGCTCACTTATTTTTCCTTCTTAGAGATCAGAAGTATTAAAAAATTGTGACCTTTATGCTTAAGTAAGGCAGGCTGAGATCCAGATGACTGTCCTGGAAGACAGACAGGGTGTGTGCCTGCCCTGGAGGGTCAATGCATGACATCCACACATCTATTGGTTTGAGCCCCTGTTGTTTAGGAATCCTGCTTGCTTGCTCTCTTTATCTGGTATCTTCATAAATAAATTAGGATCCCAGTTAATGCAAAACTAGGTTGTAAAAGCATTGCCCCCTTGGGCTATTAATTTCTTTTCTCTGAAGAATAAGGGAAAAAGGGTCAGAACACTTTCTTGCTTTGCTGGAAATTTTGCCTGGATATGGCTGCAAATGGCTGCGAAATAGCAGGCACCTCCTTGCTGAGGTAGCAAGACCCTTTCTGGGCCACGATCACTCCAATGAAAGAATTTCTACCTTGCTGTTACACTTGCAGGTCGTGCTTGAACACAGTGTGGCATTATTGCACTTGATTCTAAGTGTCATGTGACATTCTTTGATCAGTCTTTGTCTCTTGCTTTCAGCAAACTTCCACCTCCTGGCAATCAAAACAAAGTATGGCCAAGCCTAGAAAATTTGACAGTCACCAAAACAGAGAGGTTATTTGAACTATCTACCTATTATGGGAGGTATTGGGCTAGTGCTTTCTCTAAAGCATCTCCCTTGGTCCTCAAACAGTCCTTGAGTAGGTACTATTATTAATCCCAATTAATAATATGGTTATAAAGACATCATTCCCGCCCCCCCCAAGATTCTTTCTCTCCATTTTCTGTTAATAGCACCCCTTTCCTCAGGGGAAATCTTGTGCTCCATTCCCTGTAACTCAGGTATCATTAGAATATGCTGTTCTGCTCTTCAGAGAGTGTGAACAAGTAACGTAAGCTCAGGCAATCAGAGAATGGTGATTCTGATTCGGATTCTTTTCGTGGATTTTATATCTGGATGTTGAGCGAGAAGCTTTCTATTCTTGTAGGGTCGCTATCATGGAAAGATGGAAGTCTTGCCCACAATCCTCTCTCCTCCTGCAGCATGGGGCTCTCCTGCCTGTAAGAGAAGAAAAGACGACACACACACCAAGAGAGCACAGCCAGGAGATGCAGTGAAAGAAGATTGGTATTTTTTGAATCTCTGAGCCAGGTCCCTCTCTAGAGTGAGGCAATAAATAACCCATTTTTGCTGACTTGTTTGAGTTAGGGTTTTGTCATTTGTAACTAAGAGAGTTTATTAGTTTGCCCACGATTATGCAATTAAGGAGATCACAAAGCTGGTTTTAAATCCATGCCAGCATGGTTCCAGAACCTGTGCACTGTGCAGCCTTTTGACTAGCTTATATTGCTACAAGCCAGAAATTTTAATTTAGTCAGTTATTAACCCAAAGAAAGGGTATGGAGTGGGAACGATCACCAAGGACAGGCTAAATAGTCAAACTTGTGTCCCAAGAGCAAGGAAGAGCAAAAAACTGCATGCATTTTCAGAGAGAAAATAAAGCATTTCTTTTTCTCCTAGGATAAATCACCACAGATGGTAATACGAGTTCTAGGAGAGGAACTGAATATTTCCTGTGACTTTGGGTGTAAATATCTTCATCTAAACTGAGTGATCTGATACAGCAGACTGAGGCAATGACTGCCAGTGATTTATGGGTATGACTTTGAGGTTGAAGAATGACCCATAGTTGTGTGTTCATCACTTCAATCATTATTAGAGCATTTTCATTATTCCAATAATAACAATAATAAAAAGGCAGACAAACAAGTAAACAAGAAAATTCCTCACCTCTCTATCTCCATTTCCCCTGCTGCCCATAGCTGCTATTTCTGGGTATTCTTGAACAACTATTTATTTATTTAATGATATTTGTCTAGTTATACATGCAATAAATGCCCAATAACAACAATTAGAAAATAAGAGCAAAATAAGGCCATTTAATAGTTTAACGGCCCCCTCCATTTTACTTGTAACACAGTTGTTTTAAATCAATTAATTCCTTTCCCCCACATTATCACCCCAAATATCCAGCTGAGACCTTCGTGCCTGGACCAGGGCAGCAACTTCTGAGCTGGTGTACCTGCCCTGATAGTCTCCCCTTTCTGGTCCACTAGGCACACTGCCCATCAGGGGCTGTGGTCCTAGGTTGAGAAAAGCAGCCATTGTTCAAACCTTGGCTGTGAGCGGGCTGAATCGAGGTTAAATATCCACCTCTCTTTTCTCCCACTCTCCAATTTCTTGACTGACCCCAGTCGACTAGGACCCAGAAGGCCAGGGAGCCTGGGTGGTGCAGTGTTTTCATCAGTGCAGGTTAGTTTCTGCAGAGAGTGGCGGAGCTGGGAGGGGCCACTGCAGGAACAAAAGGAGAAAAACCAGCGTGCTAGGGGCCCCTTTCCCCTCCCTCTCTTCCTCAGAGAACTAGCAGAGCCGTATCTAATTTCTCTCTCTGCCTCTGAATCCTTGCCTTTGCATGTACTATTTTCTCCGTAGGAATCTCCGCACCCCATTTTTTATTGCCTGGCAAACTCCTACTTAACCTTCAAATTCCAGCTCAAATGTCACTATTCGTGCAGAGGAAGCAAGGTCCTCAGAAGGGGACAGAGGAACACAGTTGATGTGACCTCAGGTGAGGTAAGTTCTTTGCAAAATCAGAGTGGGAAGACTGGCCCTGACGTCCCTTTTCCAAGGATTCTGAAAAGATCAAGTGAGATAAAATGCAAATCATTTCACCAATTTAACTTCCTTGTTGCTCTTACCACTGATTAGAATTTTTTCTATTTGTTCAGCTGGATCAGAGTGCACGGCGCAAAAACCAACATTGGTGGCATTCAGATAGAATCCACCCCCCACTTCCTTTTTTTTCCCTCCCCTTTCCCTCTTCCCTTCGCTTATTTTTCTTTCTCTTTCCTTTACTGCTTGTTAACTCCTGAAGGTAGGTATGCTTAACTTCGCAGGTACATTTCGCAGTTTAAGAGGTTAGATCCCTAAGTAATGAGGAAGAATCCTTAACCAAACCAAGCCAAACGTCTGCCCATTCTAAACAGTCAAGCTCAGAACTGGCATCAGGTCGGCGGAAACGCACCCTCAGCGGAGCGCGGCGGCCGGCGGGGGGCGGGGCCACGCGGGGGCGCGGCCTGGCCGGGAGGGCGGGGCCGTCGCAACCCGCGCCGCTGCCCGCGCACACTCCAGGCCGGAACCCCAGGCAGGCGCGCCTGGGGGCGGGGCCGGAACTCAGGGCTTGGGCACGGCGGGGCGAGGACTACAACTCCCGGCATGCACGGCGGCTAAAGCGGGTTCTTCTCCTGCTCGCCTCCTCCTTCTTTCCTGTTTTTGCGACAAAGTCTGATGTCTAGGAATTGCGTAGTAGTAAATGTAGAACTTCAGTAAGGTTCTCTGGCGACGGGAGTCAGAAAACAGTTCGCGAAATGCCTCTCACTTGTCTGGGGGTTCGCCCCGGCGTTGCGGTACCCGCCGTCCGACCGGCCGAGTTTCCGGAGGGACATTAATTGTGGCCGGACGCTGTGGCGCGGCGGTTTAATTCTCCGGCTGCGGCTAGTTGAGCCGGACGAGATGGTCCTGACCGGACTCATCAGGAAACTCGGTAACAGTTCGAGACCCCGCGCTGCGCCTCGCCGGAGGCGCGTTCCTGTAGTGGTCACTTGCTGAGAATGGCCGTGTCACGTTTCCCCGGCCGAGCCACCCCGCTATTGTTCTCACTTTTTTTCCTGCTTCGCCTGGGCAGCCCCCGGGCACCCCTCTGGGACTCATTGCGCGTGGCGAGTGCACCAGCGACCAGCCTTTGAAAAATATTGGTTTCTTTCCTTCTTCACCCTCGCCCCCGCCCCCTGCGTAAATAACGTTTTAGAAGAAATTCTGGGTAGGCGTCTCTTTGGAGTCGGGAAATAAAGTGGCTTTGTGATGGACTTCTTTGGCAGGTCATCAGCTGGCCGAGATCAGGGAACGCGCCCTCAAGAATATTCTCTGCAAGGTTGAGCACAAACTCATCTGCTACGCCGATCTAATTCAGGAGAAGCTGCTTTTTCTCCATTTGCTGGAATGGTTCAATTTCCCATCTGTGCCAATGAAAGAAGAGGTTCTGTACCTGTTGAGCAGTTTGGTTAAGGTGGGATCATTTTGAAATAATAAGACGCTTGAATGTTTTTTAGACATTTAAATGTAACATTTGTTCAAAGTTAAGTATTTGGGGAGTTTTTAAATTTTGAAAACAATCTGGGATGTCGAATTTTAATTCAACTGGGTATATATGGCTCGTGTTCCTTTTTCATGTTTATGATACTGAATTTCACACCATCTCTACTGTGCTCTGAGGTAGTGCCCTTCCGAGTTTCTGGTAAGTTCAGATTTTTGGAATCATTTTTGGGGGTTAATAGTTGTCATTCTGTTATTCCTTATGTTCTGATATTTAGATGTTAAAGATTTGATGTGTCTGTATGAAAGAGAACACATTTAAGAATAATGTTACAGACTAGGATTAATAGCACAGGTATGTTAAGTTGCTTTTCCCATATCTATTTTTCAGATTTATGTTCCTTTGTCTACTTCAGGAGTAGTTAGTTGTCAAGGTCAAATGTCAAAGTGTAAATTTAAACTCTGACAACTAAATCACTATACAATCAGAAGGGATTCTTATTGTTGCATTGGCATCATTTGATTAATGGTATACATTTTTATGTTATGAGTTTGGGTGGTAAGTTGAGAGTGTGGAGTAGTTTGAGAGTGCAGAATAAAACACAGTTGACTTTGTTTTGTAGTTCTTTGCCATGTTAATAGTAGAGTTAATAATTCAATTTGGGCAGAAGATATCTGTTTTAGTTTCCTGGTTGCCAAAGCAAATACCATGCAGTGGGTTGGCTTCAATAATGGGAATTTATTGGCTCATCGTTTTGAGTCCTCCTCAAAGGCAATGCTTTCTTCTCAAAAGACTGGCATTTTGAGGCTGGCTGCCATTGATCCTTGGTCCTGGGCTCCTCTTGTCACATGACAATGCACATGGTGTCCTCTCAGGTTCCCTTGACTTTCAGCTTCTGTTGCTCCTCCTTCTGTGGCTTTCTCGTTATGTGTCTGAATTTCGTTCTGCTTATAAAGGACTCCAGTAATAGGATTAAGACCCATGGTGATTGGATTTGGCCACACTTTAAAGGAAGTAACCTCCTATTTATAAAGGTTCACACCCCAGAGGAATGGATTAAGTTTAAGAACATGTTTTTCTGGGGTACATAACTCCAAATCACCATAGTAACCTATGTTTACAAATTTTTTGTTAGAGAATGAAATTAAAAACAAACAAACTGACAAACATTTCCTCTAAGTTTATTGATAAACTGCTCTGAGAGCAAATGAAATTAATTTGTATATCTTTAAGAGTTTGGAAACTTTACCATTTGCATTAGCCAGTTGGTGACAGGGCAGGGCTGAGCTGTATTCAAAATTGTGAGATTTCCACTGAAGATAAAGGTAATAAAATGATTTTATAAATGTACAGTGATGGCATTGTTCACTATCTTTAAAGTTTATATTTGTTTATAAACAGATGTGGTTAAATAAGTAACTGTTATTAATCTTGAATCAAATGGTAAGCTTAAATCAAATGGTAAGACATAAATAGAGCTTTATTACAGTTTCCAATGCAACATTAATCAATTGGTATTTATAGCATTCAAAATAAAGCATTTAATGTCCACTTTCCAAATTGTAAAATCAAACCATGTACAGTATGGACTATGTAGAAAGTAAAAGTTTTTTTTTTTTTTTTTTTTTAACAAATCAATTTTATTAATACATATTAATAAAGCATGCAATTTATCCAAAGTGTACAATCAGTGGTATTTGGTATATAGTCACATAGTTGTGCATTCATCACTTCAATCATTATTAAAGCATTTTCATTATTTCAATAATAAACAAGAAAATTCCTCACCTCTCAATCTCTCTGTTTCCCCTGCTCTACATAGCAGCTATTTCTGGCTGTTCTTGCATAATTATTTATTTGTTTCTTAAGCAGTTTTATTGAGATATATTCATATACCATGTGGTCTATCCAAAGTGTTTAATAATGGCTTTTTTTTTTTTTTTAGCTTTCAGAAAGTCCATTACTGTAAAATTGTAAAATAAATAGAAAAATAGAAAGAAATTACAAATTTTAAAAGAGAGTGCAAGGCCAGGTTAGATTTAATGTAATTAATTATAAAAAATAACATAGCAACAAACATTAATAAATGTAAATGATAATTCAAATATAGAAATTAATTATAACATAATTCTAACTTTTACATTACAGCTGTAACTATTGGACATAATAATCTCTAAGCATGAAATAAATTATTGGTTTAGTTACTTAATTTCCATTTAGGCCATAATTTTTTCTAGATAATCAAATACCTTTTTGGGAATTCTTCATATCTTATTGGAATGAATTACAGCAGATAATTTTCCAACTCATAATTTTTTAAGGCAGAAAAACTCAACATTTTGTTCAACAGTAGTCATACTAAACTATTGATCTAGATAGATTATTTTAATTAAAGAGTATGAATAAGAAAGGGTTAAAGAAAAATGAAGTATCCAAAAATATTTCTACTCTCCAGTCCTCCTCAATTAAAAACAAGTGTTTATTTTTTATGAAAAAAATTACAGAATACTGATCGCAGGAACAATTTGCTAGTTGCACTGAGTAATTATTATTCATATACTATAATGTTATTTTACATTTATCTCGTTTATTTAACTCTTCTTTGGTTACTATTTACGTGGAATACCTTTATCTGACCTTTCATTTTTAACCTGGTTATGTCCTTACATCTGAGGTGGGTCTCTTGTAAACAACATATAAACTTGGCTCATATTTTTTTTATCCATTCTAACAGTTGATGTCTTTTGATTGGAGAGTTCAATCCATTAACATTGACTGTTATTACTGTAAAGGCATTACTTACTTTATTTTGTCCTACGGCTCTTTGTTCTTATATTGTTCTATTGTCTGTCTTATTATCCTTTAGATTACCCTTCCTAATAATCGTCATTTTGGAAAACTCTTCTCCAAATCTTTTGCCATTTTTTCATTTCAGGCTGCAGGACCTCCTTTAGTATCTCTTGCAAATATGGTCTTTTGGTAACATATTCTGTCAGTTTCTCTTTGTGAAGACTTTGAATTCACTCTTATTTTTGAAGGACAGCTTTGCTAGATAAAGAATTCTTGGCTGGCATTTTTCTCTTTCAGTACCTTGAATGCATCATACCACTTTCTTCTCTCCTCCATGGTTTCTGATGTGAGGTTGGCATTTAATCTTATCGCGTTTCCCTTGTATGTGATACTTTGCTTTTCTCTTCCTGCTTTCAGAATCCTCTCTTTATTTCTGATATTGGTCATTCTGAATAGTAGGAGTCTTGGGGTAGGTCTATTTAGATTTATTCTCTTTGGGTATTGATATTTATGTCCTTCATAAGGGATGGGAAGTTTTCGGTCATTATTTCCTCCAGTATTATTTCTGCCCCTTTTCTGTTCTTTTCTCTTTCTGGGACACCAATAAAGTGAATGTGCGTTTTGCATTGTCATTCTGTTCCCTGAGACTCTGTTCCATTTTTTCCATTTTCTTCTCTTTCTGTTCTCCTGTCTTTTCCAGTTCAGATGTTCTGTCTTCGAAATAACTAATTCTGTCTTCAAGCAATTCAAATCTGCTGTTATGTGCCTCTATTGTATTTTTAATCTCATCCATCGTGTCTTTCATTCCGATAAGGTCTGATACTTTTCTTTGCAGGCTTTCAAATTGTTCTTTATGCTCTCCCAGTGTCTTCTTAATATCCTTTATTTCTTTAGTCATATTTTCTTTAAATTCTTTGAAGTGATTTAGGATTGTTGTGTGATTATCGCTGACTAATTGTTTTAAATCCTGTATCTCTTCAAGATATTTGGTTTGTTCTTTTGGCTGGGCCATCTCTTCCTGTTTCCTATTATGGCTTGTAATTTTTTGCTGATGTCTAGGCATCTGAATATGTTGGTGAATTTACTCTGATGGCTAATTTCTCTCTGTCTTGCCTATTGTTTTTTTTTTTTTTTTTTTCCCCCACAGCTCTTCTTTGATATTTAGTTCAACTTATTCTCAGTCTTTAAAATTGTCCAGCTTAAGTTTTCAAAATCGGGCCAGGGACTCACTAGTGGGGTGCAGATTTTTTCCCAGCAGTTGGATACAGAGAGTATGAAGTTTTTGTCCATGCAGTTTCCAGACTGGCCAGCAGATGGCAATGGTCAGCATACCTTTCCACAGAGGTGTTTCAGTCTCGGCTTTCCTGTGTTCCTGTGTTGAATCTCCAGAATGGAAATTCAAAGTGGGTTCTGCTGGCTGAATTCACTGAAGAAAAGCACCCCTACCTCCCCTCCCTTTTTCTTGAAACAGCTGGCAGGGAGGTAGATGTCTGTTCCCCTCTCAGTTGACTACAGTGAGCCAGGTGTTTTATCCCAGCGTAATATCTTGGCGGTGGGGGAGGGGAGCCCTTTCCGGCCACCATGGGGGCTTGGTAACTCAACGTTTGTCGTTTCTGCTTCTTCGAGTCTCTGTCCCTCACCCTCCTGGAAGTTGTATAGCACTATTCTAGTCTGCTGACCCCAAAACTTATTTTTGTGAGAGAATTCAGCTTTGCCTGTTACTCCGTCGCCATCTTCCCACAATCTTAAGAAGCTTTAAGATTTTAATGGTTACCCATGGTGACCTTGCTGAGAGCTAACCACTTTTAATAATATTTTGAAATAAATCCTTACAAACTTAAAATTGGATCAATCTGTATTTACAGCTTTGTAACTGCTCTTCATATTTACTATATTGTGAATATTTTCCTACATCCTTAATATTAAAGGTCATGATTTTTAATCACTGTATATTATTTCATAGTATGAGGATATCATAATATTCCAAACTCAGTTAAAGTAACTGTTATTTTTATGCTATTTTACATCATGCTTTGAGATGAACATTTTCATCACGTCTTATTGTTTCCTTATAATTAATTTCCAGAAGTGGAATTCATGAGTCAAAGAGTATGAGCTCTTCTAAGACTTTTGATACATATTACCTGATTGAATATCAGAGCAGATCTATTAGTTACACTTCCAACATTTGTGAGTCATTTATCTGTGCCCTTGTCAATTAAAATTTTTGAACTCCCATAATAATATTTTGTGTTTATGAGGCTCTAAACTTTTTGAGTGAGGTTTTCTGTTTGTAAGAATGGTGAATGGTAATCAAACTGATGTCTTTGCTTTTGACAGGAAACATTGGAAAGTGGATGATACGGATTCGCTTGTTAATAGATATGAATCTTTCAAAAAGAATAGTAGGGGTGACGTTACCTACTTCCTTGCTTGTTCTTAGTTCTATTTCTATTGTTACTGGTTTTGAGAACCCACAGCCTACACTCTTTTCTTTTGGCTCTTTTAGTTCTTCTTTCAGTTGAAGCTGGGCAGTTGAGATGCCAGAGGATGATCAATGAAGAAAAAGTATGTTCGAGGGCGGATCATGGGGGGGCTAGTAGAGATAGAATAGGACAGAGAATCAGTGGAGAGGAGTAACCCATTTAGCAAATAAAAGAATAGGAGTTGATAATATGCATTTCTAGTGTTCTGTGTCTGGGTTTGACTCGCAAAATTGTTATCAAATGTTTTATGTATATCTCTGTTAATCTATGTTCTCCTTTACATAGAAATTCTTTATTTTGGGTGATAATAATATAAGATTCAGTTTTTTAAAAAAATGAAAATCTGGTATATAAAAAATGGTTTCATGTTTTGTTTGCTGTAAGACAAAGTTTCGAGCTTTTGATATACTTATTCTCAGGACTACCCTCTTCTTATTTTAGTATCCCCCGGCAGTCCAGCATTTGGTTGACCTCGGTGCAGTAGAGTTCTTATCTAAGCTTCGTTCTAATGTGGAACCAAATCTACAGGCTGCAATTGATGGCATTCTGGATGGACTTTTTATTCTTCCTTCAGAAGTTCCTGCGCTATATTCTACATCTTACCAAATCAGTCAAACTGGTAACTCTCTGCAATTTGCTATATTCTGTTTAAATATAGATACATTGGTTCTAATGGTTAATTCTAAGGAAAAGGGTATTAGATTTACAAAAACAGCTTCCTCCTGCACACTCCCAACTTTATTCTTCTTGTGAGACTATCTTGACAGATTATTTAACAATAACAGCAAATTTGCATTTAGCACTCATTACTGTATGCCAGACATTGTTCTAGATGTTTTAAAATTTTATTTTTGGACCTTGTTCTTCACATTGGGGTATGATATTTGCCCAAGATCATGATTTTATGGGACCAGGTCAAAATGAGGTAATGTTAGTAAACCACAGTATACTGATTGCAATCAGAGCAAGAGAGACATGGATCTAAGTCCCAGTCCTGCACTAGTTGATGTGATCTTGGCTAAGGTTCTTAACTTCTCCAGGCTCCAGTTTTTTCATCCAAAAAGTGGGATGATAATAGTATTCTTCTCAAAGAGTTGTTGTGAGACATCAGTGAGACAGTGTCTGTAAAGTGCTTGGCCTGGGGCCTGGTGTAATGTGTTAAGCACTGGGATGATAGCTGCTGCTTTGCGTGTTGTGGTTGTTATTTAATGCCCAGTACACTGCTTTGCACATGGAAGGCGTTGGAGTGTATTTGAAGACAAAAAAATGTGCAGGGAATTTATGTGATTGAATAGTAAAAGTGTAGGAAGAATGTTTTTGATTGCTTAATCGGATAGGCCTTGTTTTGCTTTGTACCACTGCTAATTGTGCCACTGCTGCGCCTATGAGTACTTCTGTTAGTTACAACAGCTGTGAGCACAGCTGCCATTGATTGAACTCTGTGTAGGATACTGAATGAATTGATTTAAACACATCTCAGATCTTCAACAGCCCTTTGAGATGTTATTCTTATATTATTATTATTTTTTAGATGAGAAACATTTTGTAAATATTTGTTCAGTAAAGTTACTTGCCCAAAGTTATCCAGTTTGCTAATCTGTGGCAAAGCCAGGATTCTTACTTTGCTTTGTCTGGCTCCAAAACCTGTGATTTTTAGTATGTTTTGCAATCTCTGCCTAAGCCATAAATCATAAAACAGAATCCTGAGTCATAAATTTTTCAATCTGATTCTGTGCAGGTGAGAGAGAGGAATGGTCAGGTCTAATTTTTAGTTATCTGTGTTATTGTTAGGAAGTACTGGCATGAAAACTTCAAAGACAAAATTAGAAAGTTTAGCTTTATCTTCTTATTCTCATTGCAAGTGACCATGTGTGACAGGAAATTGCCAAAGTATTGAAAGATATGCTTGATTCCTTTGTTTTTAACAACTTTTTTTTGAAGGTATTAGTGAAAATTGAAGTGATCAGAAACTATAAAATGGGGGAGAAAATGAGAGGAGGAAGGTAAACATGAATAACAGATTATTGAAGTATTTTTACAGATTATTTAAGTACATTGTAGATATTTTCATTCTAACTAAATTAATTGTATTTTCGTAATAGTAAAGGAGGGAAATAAATGCCTTAATTCAAAATTGGCTCAAGATTCACTTTTTTTTTTTCTTTAGGAATACAGACTATCCAGAGGATAAAAACTGGGCTATTTTTCCAGTTTTAAAAATGATTTAAAAATTGAGAGAAAACATTAGTATTTGAAGAGAGTAAGTCTCACTTTTAGCAAATAATGCCTTGTATTACAGTAATTTATTTTCTCTTTTCAGATTTGCCACAAGAACCTGAAATCTTAACAGGATATTTTCCTCAAGACAAAAGTAATTTCCAACAGATGGAAGTGCCTCTACGACCAGCGGGTGTGTATATGTAGGGAAATAAATTCTGTTGACTGGGTAGATCAGAAATAAATGTGTTTTTCCTGTTACTGTGAAGATATATTGTATGTGGGCAAATTTGGATGTTTCAGTACCAAAGTGAATGTTTTAATTGCCTCAGAGTTGTTTAGAATGTAGAGTGTAAATGGTAAAATTTTATGTCATTCTAACTATATTTGAGGAGTTCTACAGATTGGTGGTAAGATGGTAGTAATTAGGGCTGATTGAACATCAATTCTTATAGGCCTCAAGCCATGCCAAGTGTCATCCCTTTATTCTCCAGCTGCCTCAGTGCTACGATTATTCAAGCAGTTTCTTAAGCCAAAGACTCAGGAGTATCTTAGTTCTTTCTTTGCCGTTTTCCTGCCATCTAGTTGATGAAAACATTCTGATTTCGTGCCCTCCCCTGGAACTCTCATCCAGTCTCTGCTCATGTGCCACCTCCTCAAAGGGGCCTTCCTGTGACTAACTGGTGTTGCCTCCTGGTCACTTTCTATCACTTTCTATCAGTGTTTAGTTTTCTTCCTGACACATATCAAGATCTGAAATCATGTTTTTGTGTACTTCTTATTTCTCTCACTGTAAGCTTCATGATGGCTCTGAACTCTGCTTTATCCCCAGTGTCTGGAGCGATGCTTAAAATGTATTAGACACTCAGTATGGACTGTGGGTGAATGAATGAATCCTCACTGAATCTCCCTGGGACTGGTATGATTAGTGTAGCAGTTTGGCAGTTTTATATAGTTATGAATTCCAAAAATAGATATTGGATTATGCTTGTAAACTGGTCTGTTTATCTGGGCATGATTAAGTTATGATTAGGGCGTTGACTGGGCCACGTCAGTAGAGCATTGAGCCCTGCCCCTTGGTGAATGGGGACTCAAAGATAAAAGACATGGCAAAGGACAGAGTTGTAGTAGTTTTGAGTTGGAGTCCTGATGAACAAGGAGAGAAGGCCCCGGGAAAAGAGACGAGCCATTCACCTGACAGTTCACAGCTGGCCTTGTGGAGAGAGGCAAAGCCTAGAGAGCCTAATGGTCTACAGCTGACCTTGAGGAGGAAACAGAGGAGCTGAGCCCAGAGAGAAACGTAGCCCTAGGAAGAGAGGAACCCAAGAAACCTGAACCCTGGCAAATGTCGGCAGCTGTCTTGCTCCAACACGTGGCAACAGACTTTGGTGAAGGAAGAAACTTATGCTTTATGGCCTGGTAACTGTAAGCTTCTACTCCAAATAAATACCCTTTATAAAGACCAACAGATTTCTGGTATTTTGCATCAGCACCCCTTTGGCTGACTAATACAATTATAGTATCCCAACTTTACCAGTTAGGACAGTGAGGCTTAGAGGAGTTAAAGACATGTCCTAGGTGACAAGGTTAGGAAATGGTTAAATATGCATGTACTTACCATTTTATTGCCTACATTGTTGAGATGAGAAGGAAGTGGCAGAGGGTATTTTTATTGATGTCAAGGATTTAAATATACTCAATTTGTAAGTTCTCTGTTATTAAAAAGCTTTCATAAAAACTCACAGTTTGAATAACAGCATAAGAAAGACCAGAGAGCTGAGAGTGGATATAGCTCAAGTGTTGAGCGCCTGCTTCCCATGTATAAGATCCCCAGTTCATTCCCAGGTAAAAACAAACAAATGGAAAAAACCAGCTCTCATTGCTGAGCGGATGTTTTAGCTCAGTCGTTGAGCGCCTGCTTCCCATGTACTCACGTGCCAGGTCCTAAGTTCAGTGTCTGGTACCTCCTTTAAAAAAAACAAAGAACAAAAAACAAAAAAACCCCAGAAACCTTGTTAAGCTAACACTACACCTTCTCTTTCTGGAAAAGTTTTGTTAGGCTTGCAGGGAGCTTTGTTTTTGAGGTAAGATGAGAGTTCTTTTTGTTTGTGATTGAGTGGCTTACTTGAGTGACTGTGAGAGCTATCTACAGGAAGTGGGTAGGTATCTCCAGGGCTGGTAACGATGGGTATTTGAATGAAGCTGATGAAAATATCAAGGACAGATTGAGGTTGATACACATTTTTTGTGTGAGTTGCAGTTTGTCTACAGATTTACAGTATGGCTTATTTTGGACATATCTTTGTTTCCAGTGTAAGCCTGTTCTTTCTTCCATCCCATTCCTTTAGGAAGTAAACCCTGCTTTTATGTTGACACTTTTGAAAGAAGCAACTGTGTTGTCTTTGGGGATTTAATAATGCTGTTACTTCTATTTAATGATTCCATGCTCTTTTTAAAGCATTGGGCATTTGGAAGAGCTTATGTAGGTAATATTTTTCTATGCTTCCCCCTTAATCTGTACAATATAAGATCTGTTGAAAAATAATATGATCTGTGTAGCTTTAAATTGTGCTGGTTTCTTGGGTCTCTTTTAATCTTGTTTGAGCACTGATACTTGATCTGCAACCTTATAATCTCAAGTCATCTTCAGATAGATTTGATGTTAAAAGGAGAAATTTAACATCTTACCCCATACAGGTATTTGAACATGACTAATTAATTATTGTATATGGTTATGTTTATATCATTGTTATTTTCTGTAAATAAAGGCTGTCTCCAAATGCCAGTCCCTTTTTTGTTAAATTTAAGCACAATGTGCTGGTCAGTCACAGGGAAAAATAGAACTTTTAATTGAAACTTTAAAATGTCATTCATTATTGGTTTGTGCTTAATGTTCTTTCTCTAATACTTAATATCAGATGAGTTCTTTTTAAATTATGCAACAAGATTTTTGTTATTTATCCTACAAGAGGACAAATTTACAACTCACCTTGTTTGGTATATATTAGGTAACTCTAAGATGTAACCTTTATTTTGGGAATTGTTTTAAAGGTAAAGGCATTCTCTCAACATTGAGAATCTTATCATATTTTTATTCTTTAATGCCTTAAGTTTTGTCATTCCATTAACAGTAAATCAGACTGTGAAGTGTTTGAAGTTTTCTACATTTCCTTGGCTACCCTTGACCACGACAGACAGACATGTTCTTTCCTCTAATGAAAGGTACAGTGCTTGAAGTAGTTCAGGTATTCTTATTCATTTATAGCCATTAAATCTGATAGTTATTACTATTTATTTTCACCAGGAAAAAAGCTGCTAAGTATTGTAAAAGGTAGTAATGGGAATATGTGAATGATTTTCATTATTTCACAAAGAAAACCAGAAAATTTATATTTACCTTTAATTAGGCTATACATCATGTTTCATTTTTGTGGTTGGAATCTTGTGTATTCCTTGGTGGCACGAGTTATCTCTTATTGACTAGACTCTGGCTATTGCTTATGCCTTTGATTAATTTTATTAAAAATTTTATAAATGGAAACATTTAACATAATTGCAGACTTTTTGGTAGACAATATATTTCAAAACATAGGCTCCATTAGGAGAAAAACGAAACGATGCTGAGAAGGTTGGGAACCACTGGTCTCATCTTACATAATGTGTGTAAATTGGTTGTTAATCTCAAAAGTAGCTAGCTGAGTTGTTTGTTTTTGGTGACAATCTGGAAAATAAAGACAAACTTGCTAGGACTAGGGCTAGATACAAGAGGATCCTTTAAAATTATTATTATTATTTTTTAAGGTTAACTTTAAAAAACAAACAAACTTATTACGGGAGTTGTGAACTTAGAAAACAATCATGCACCCGTGTGGAATTCCCATACAACATCCCTTCACTAACACACCACACCATTGTGGAACTTTTGTTACAGATTATGAAATAACATCTCAGACTATTACTACTGACTATGGTCCACAGCATACATTTGGCATGTTTTTTTCTATACTCCCCTATTATTAACACAGTACATTGTTGGCATTGATGCAAGATTATTATAGTATTGCTGTTAACTATAGTCCATAGGTTACATTAATTGTATTTTTCCCCATGCTTCTCCACATTCCTACCACCCTGCAATAGTGACATATATCTGTTCTAGTTCACAGAAGGACATTCTTGCATTTGTGCTGTTAACCACAATTCTCATCCATTTCTGGGTTCATTATATTATTCATTCCCTTGATTACTCTCTAGCTTTCTTTCACTTAACATTTACATCCCTAGACTACCCTTTTCAGCCACAATCCCATTTATAAACCAGCTGCTACTCACTAATGTGTTACCATCAACTCTATCTATTTCCACACTTTTACAGTCAAGTTAATTAAAACTTCTACATACATTAAGCAAAAATATTTTTGTTGAAGTACAGTTCTAAGGCAGCATAAATCCTCTGGGAACAAAAATATTTAACAGGTAGTGTGCATATGGGAGAGGGGTGGAGGTGCTTTGATCTGTTAGGTTCTGAGTCAATTCCTACAGAAGAGGTGGGGATGGTTTCTAGGGCAGGCCTCTGGATGGTGGCTGGTAGACTGGAGCTGGGCCCAGAGGGGTGTTTGGTTTCTTGGGGTAGGGGTGAACAATTGCTTCATCCCTAGGTAGGCACATACTTTCTGAGAAGTGTGTTCTGTATGCAGTAAGAGGGAAGTTACAGCCTGATTCACCTATATTAGGGAAGAAAAGAATCTAATTCCTAGAATTTAACTCTGTGCTACTAATAATGTTTTTCTGCCCCGTTTCTTAATTCATTTCTCAGATTTCATTGAACCCTGTGTCGTTCCACTTCATTCTTCTCATTTTAAACCCTTGTGATCATCTCTGGGCATACAGTGGTGAATGCCATGTGGTCCCTGTGCTTGAGGGGGTCTAGGGGAGGATACAAAACAACAAGCCATAACATTACCACAAAATACAGGCATGTGGAAGAAGCACCTACCTTATTGTGGTTTTATTGATTGGGAAAAGGTCAGGGAAGGCTTCCCAGGGGAAGTGATGTCTCAGCTGAGATCTGAAGGGTTGTTAATAGAGTCGTTGTGTCACTAGGCTAAATAGTGTCTCGTATAGAGGAACTCTTTTAAAAATAAATAATACTGTGTTTTAAAGCTCTTTAAGAAGTAGTAACCACACCTTAATCTGGAATACCTGTGAGCTCTTGAAGGACGTTATCATGCAAGATTTTCCTGCTGAAATTTTCCTTCAGAGGCCAAAAATTGTTCAGGTGAGTACTCTGTATAATTGTTTTAGATTTTGAAATAGGGAGCTTTTAATAATAAAACAAACTTTGCAAAGTAGAAGTCTTTGGGAAGGAAATTTGCACTAATGTATTTAAATGATGACATATTTGGTTTTTTAAACCACTTATTGTCTCACTTTGGTAGTTCCTCTGATAGGTGGTAGTCTGATTTTCCATATGGTGTTCACTTTGGCTACCTTGAATTTACCATTTATGGGGCACCTAAAGGGGAGAATAGACTTTAGCAGTAGCAATAATTCTTATTAATGAAAAGAATGCATTGTTTTCTGTTTTTCTAGCATGTTTAAAGTACAGTGCTGGGCGCTGGGGAAATACTATGCAGTACAGATGGAGCCTTTCCAGCCTAGTCTTAATGCTTCATTTGTAGGGAGAGAGGGATCCAGGGTGGGTGATTGTGGCACATCCACAGTGTCTAGCAATGCCTCAGCTCCCTGCGCCACTCACAGGACTCAGTGGACTCCAGTGAATGGCACCGTTAGTACCTTTAACTGTTGAATCTGTCACATGACAGCAGAGGAAAAGCTGTTCATGAACAAAAACGTAGCAAAATGGTTTAGCTGTTTGGATGAAAAAGGCTTGCTGCAATTAAAAAAAAATTCTGTATAATGTAATGACTTGAATGGAGGATAATGCGTGTCTTCTCAGAATGGGTACTCAACTAACAGATTTTAGAAATAAGAAACACTGACTATTCTATTTACATTTTATCTCATTTTGACCCATATTTTGCATTATGCTAAATCGTTTTTTGCCCATTCCTGCTTCTTATGTCAAATATTTGGCAAGTTATTTTGTTTTCTTTGATTCTTCACCTTAAGTGCCACTTCTTTCTCTGAAGTTGGACCTTTGTTCCTTTGTTGTTTCATTACTCCTCTTTCTTCCAGAGCCTTCTGTCTCTGCTGACCCTGCCTTTTGGAGGTGATGGGAAACACCGCCTGGTGCTGCAGTCAGTGTCGTGCTTGCAGCAGCTGTGCACAGCCTTGAGGAACAGACTCAGCTTCCACCGAGATCCGGGGTTTTCCTCTAGTAAACAGGGTATTTATGTTTGCTTATTCATTCGAAAACTTCCCATTATGCTTAACTGTTTATACATTCCACAATGTGAAATATCCATCCCTAAACATAAATTATTGTCTTTGAAAACAAATTTTATGAACGGTAGAACCACCCATGACCCACGTTCTTGTTTTTTATTATTTATTTATTTTGATAAGAGACATTTACAAGGTGTTTTTGTTTTTTTCTCTCAGGCAATCTTGTTGGAAGCTAGAGGCAAGAATTCTAAGCATGGCTATTCATGTGGGCCTGTGGGCATTTTAGCAAGTTATATATTGTATTAATGAATTGTTTGGTTTGGGAAACTTTGGTTTGTGTCTTATGAAAACTATTTTTGTGCAGCTTGTGATCTTGTCTAAGTATTAGGTGATAGCAGAGCCAGACTTCTCAGGGAAAAAGCACCACCTAATGGCTAAGTAGAGTACTGGACTGGCCTTGATGGAGCACTGTCTACAATTTAGGATTTTGGTGCTCATGCAGTATGCACTGGAAGTTGAATATTAAATGACAGTACCTTGTCATCATCCTTTACAATTAACCCCCCTTTTGTTATGAGTTTCACTGATCCTGTGCACTTGAATATTTAAGCTTTAAATTGGTTTTATTCTAGAGCGCAGAGTGAGTGCGATTTCTTCATTAACCTTTTTGAGGTTTGGCGTTCTGCAAATAACTGATAACAGTGAGCTTCTGTATCCCATATTTCAGCGGAGGAAGGGTTCTAATATTGGTAAAAACAGTAGATGTCTCTGAATATTTATTTACTTGGTAAATAAGTATTTATTACTTCCTATTGCCAGTCAATAATCTATCTCTGGGGGATGTGGTCCCAATTCGTAGAGACAGACAGTAGAGTACAGATTTCCTAGGGGAGGGGGAGGTAGAGGGCATGAGGAATTAATGCTTAATGGGTGCAGAGTTTCTGTTTGGGGTGATGGATGGTAGTGATGGCAGTACAACATTGTGTATGTAATCAGTGCCACTGAATTGTATGCTTGAAAGTGGTTAAAATGGGAAATTTTATGTTGTATATATGTTAACACAATAATAATAATAAAAAAAGAAATACATTGACTATTTAAAGAACAAAAGTAAAACCCAGATAGGGTCCCAGCCCTTATGAGCTGATATTTTAGAAGTTGGGGACAGGTAATAAATAAACAAATAGATGAGCTGGTTAGTTTCAAATAAGGAGAAATCCTCGAAGGAAATAAAAAGGGTGATGCCTCAGAAAGTGACCAGGGGAATGTGGCTTACTTTAGAGAGGATGGTTGGGGAAGCCTTTCTGTGGAGGGGACCTGACTGGTGATAAAGAGCCATCCACTGGAAGAGCTGCAAGAAGCTGCTGCAGGAAGGACAGAGGATGATGTGATGAACTTGAAGAAAAGAAATAAGGCAGTGTGACTGGAGTGCAGTAAGTCAGTGGGGAGAGGGAACTGAGATGAGATCAGAGAGGGAGCCAGGGGCCAGATTATACTGGAGCTTGTAGATCTCAGTAAAGATTTTATATTTCCTTTGAAGTGCAGTGAGAAGCTTTTGGAGAGTTTAGGCTGGGAAGTCGTGGTCCAGTATTGTTCTACTTTGGTAGTCTTCTCAAGTGTTGTAAGTGAATCATGGTGGCTAAAAGGTTTCATAGGATCAGGCCAGTTAGATGTGAACCTAAATGTGCAGGTGAATACTCACAGAAAGGGTTGATCTTTACTTTTTTTTTCCTCCTGTAGAAGCATTTCTGCTGTCTTAATTTTGTTAATGTTCTTTTTTGAAGAATGACACATAAATACTACATAAACTTTAATTGGTTCGTACTGAGGGATAATTTTATTCTTTTCTTTTCTTTTATTTTATTTTTTTATTTCCCCAGACACAGTTTCCCAAAATTCTTCTTTGTCTTATTGTCATGAAGTAAGAGTTACTCATCATTCCCAGAACCCTTCTCCAGGAAGCAGCAGTCCTCGGCCTTCTGTGGTTGGGCGCACAGGCCAGCGTCCCAGAGGGGATGGCCAGGATTGGGATGCAGTATCTTCCAGGTGACTCGTGGCTGTGTCTGCTGGCCGTTAGAAAGGCTCAGTTAATGTGCCTGCTTGTGTGCATGTGCATATGTGCTTTCATTTCAGAGGGACATGATTCTTTTTCTGGGTCTTTTTAAAAAACATCACCTCAGGAGGTCTTTAGACCAGTGACTTTCACGGTTTTTTGACCATGATCTGCAATAAGAAATAAATATTACAGTGCAGCTCAGTACACGGACTTATACTCTGTGTTTATGTGTATGTATGTGTGCGTGTGCATCCACCAAAACAAAATGTTTTCAAAACTGCTCTGATTCCATGTGTTATACACTAAATTATGATATTTTCTATTTCTTCCTGATTCATGAGAAAGCATTGATGATTCTGATCCACTAAAATGTTTTTACCAGCTGTGAAAGGAATGTGATCTATTAAAAAATATAGCTTTAAATGACAGGTATATTTTTGATAAATTCTATAAACATTTTTGTAAGTCTAATCATAAATGCCCCAGTGTTTACTATTAAAAGAAATGATGGAAGAATAACTTTTTATAAAGCAAGAACTATAAGGTACAAAATTTATATTTATGTGCTTTTGTAAATACAGATTTCATATATCAAGTTTGCTTAAATGGATTGGCATAGTGTTTGTATGTTACCTCATCTTTAGAAACTACAAGTACCTTATAAACATATCAGCCTCTTCTTTATTGTCATTCTAATAAATACTCAGTAAGACAAACACTTATCTATTGGTTTAATTATTTTCTCCTGATACTGCTATTTCTGCTACTCTTGCTATAGGCTAACAGCGATAACTGCTTGCAGTGAGTGGGTTTTAAATATTCAATAACGTTAGTGTGTCTGTGATTCAGCTTCCTTTATGGATAACATCAGAAGTTAAATTTTGAAGTTTTTCTAAATATTAGGTTCAAGCATTTCTACAGCACTTTCATACTCACACCCACCACTTTAATGAAGAAAGTCGAGAAAGATGGGATGTTCCATTTTTGTAGTGCTTTTTCAAAATCACT
>JAQZBX010005098.1:0-12349 GCA_029593785.1 Cabassous unicinctus | reverse complement strand
GTGCTGAAATGTTGATTGCTGCTATAGAAATCGTAACACTTTTCTGTAATTAATTTGAAAAGCAAAATATAAATACATTTTTGGTTTTCCTTTACTATTTTGAGCCATCTTCATGGAATTTAATCTCATATATTTGTCAAGGTTTCTAAAAATCTGACCAGAATGGTTGCATGAAGGAATTAGATTTGTTTAATATGAGACTTCTTGTATGCGAGGCAGCAGATGTGCAGTGAATCTGCTTGAGGGTTGTTTCTGTATTTAAGGTTGATTATTTGTTTATTTTACAGTGGAAGTAGTAGTCATGCCAATGTCAACTCTAGGGTATCTGTCCATTCACCTTTGGATGTGGGACACATAGATCTGCCAGAGCTTGAAACTGAAGGCACATTGGAGCTACAATTCCAGCAGTTCAGCCTTCCCCAGTTCTGTGTGTCTATTCTGGTATCAGCAGTTCCTCTCTTAAAAACAGGTTGGTTGTTTTGAACTCAGTACTTTTTATACAATTTGTATGTTTTCTAGGATGCTTAATTTGTGTCTTTTCTACACTAAAGAATCCATGTTTATGTATTTTTTGGGATATAGGCGCCTAAGAAGTAGATAGGATGCTCATTGTTTAAATGTGGGTGCCATGAAAACTATTCAGATAGAGTACCCACGTCCACTTATGGCTTCTTATTGCACAGGTTTCTGCTCTTGCATGCCTGTTTTTAATGTAAGCACTGAAAATACAGTGCAGCTAGAGGAAGTTAGATAAGCTAGACTGATGGGAATAGACAAGGAAAAAAAACACTTTTGGCATTCACCCTTTTAAAACTTTTTGAATTATTCTCAAACAGTTTTTCATTCTTCCCACTGATTTCTTAGCAAGCTACAAATATGTTAAAAGCATAAACAACCCCCAAACTGGGATCTTACCTTTGCAATAATTTCTTTATCTTTAAAAACAAAAACAAAAGGTCAAAAAATATTCTGGGGTTACATTTTCTCTCAACTGTGCTAGGTAAATTGCAAAGATGTGAAATACACACCGGGATGTGGTTGTAGTTTTTGGAATAGCAGTGTGGCTGATGTCTGTTACTAGAGTCTAGTAATAAAACAACAGTTACCATATACTTAGTCCCTGCCTATGTTTGGCCATCACACTTGGTTTTGTATGCATTATTTCATTCAGTCCTCACACCAACCCCTTTTATCCTCCCAGCAGTAGGAGTTACCATATTTATTCCCATTTTATAAATGAGTAAACTATGAGAATTAGAGTGGTTCAGAAACATACCCAAGATCACACAACTAAGAGCAGGGACTTGAATCCAAAGTCCCTACACTTACACACTTGAGCATTTGCCATGGAGAAACAATAAAATTAAAAGATTTAGAAGCAATAGTAATCTTTATTGTCTATATCTATTTATTTTTAGTAGTTGATAAAATAGTCATTATATTAGTACAAGATAAATGAGTGTTTCCCTTTCTAGTTTATACTGGCAGAGTAAAAAATATATAACATGTTTATGGTTCTTTAAGTCCTGTGGCTATTTTTTGCTTGCTTGGAACTGATGAGGTGGGGATATGTTTGGGAAGCCTTTAAAGTTATTTTTTTCACTTGAAGAAATCTATATACCCTAACTTCTCACTGACTGAATAACTCTGCTTCTTGGAGTTAGGACTACATATGAATTCATATACTAATTTATATACATTCATGTATATTAATTCATAGTACTGTGAAATGACGGAAGATCTGAACTATGGTATCATAAAATGTATATGTTAATCTGCATTATATGCTGAGAACAGTTTTCAATATAATGTTTTTGCATTTAACCTTTTCTTAATTTGCTATAAAAAGTCAGACTGATTATTGTGAAGCTATTTCTTGGTACATAAAATTTTCTAAATATTCTCTTGCCCTTTGTGGTAAATTATTGCATGATTTGTAATTGTTCAATATCATGAGTGATTTCTACAAGAAATTGCTCCATTGTTCTATTGAAAAAAATTAATCTATACTCTTATGATCTATTAGTTTACTTTACTTGTATTCATTTGAAATTGGCATTTGGGATGTGGGACATGAAAGTCCTGTTTGAATGTTAACCTCATTTAGAATTATGGAGCATGGAAATCCTTGGTAGTTGTCTTTTTTGTGAAGAAAGGAGATTGTTCTGGTGGTGGTGACTCTGACAGCACAGTTTCTTTTGGAATGTTTTTGGAATTGAGGGTGGGTATAGGCTTGAGTACCATTTCTGGTGGAATTTCTTGAAATTTCTTCAGTATATGTCAGGGTGGCTATTCTTTTAGTCACTCCATACCAAGTTTAGTCTCCTAAGCAACTCCTGCATGGGAGGGTGCTAACTTATGATGAAGCTTAAGCCTTTAGTATTAAGTAGTAAATTACTGGTTTTCAGAGTAGGAAGAGGAATGCATTTTCTAAACTTACCTGGTTCTTTGTCTCATAATATATGTCAGATGGATGGTTTCTAAATTTGAAATTTATTTTAATCCAGCTCATGGTATTTTTATTTAGAGATTATTGTTTATCTGTCTTCATGAGCACTTATGAGCATATTTAATTGGTTGTATTTAAATAGCATTGTCATCAGAACAGAAGTCTCTAATGGTGGTTGCAGATTGTTGCTTTTCTATTTATTTATTTTAATATTTCTAAAAGCATCAGAAAAAAGAAATAGGAATTTTGGGACATGACTAACTAGAAAAATTGAGCAGTGTGCTTTTCAGTTAAGTTACTGTTTTTCGTTTGTTTGTTTTTTTTACCCCTCTCCTCTTTGTATTCATAGGTAGCAGACAAATGATAATAAGAGTTCTGGAATTGCTTGCAGATAATTTATTACTTATTGGTGATGCAGTTTCAGCAGATATCTGGGATGACAACAGCCTTTTTGCTATAGATATGGTGAGAATCAATGTTTTCTCTGTCTTATGGGTAATAATATTAGTATTTTATTTTAATTTGTTCTTGTTAAGCAGGTTTCAGTGTCTCATTAGTCTTTGAAAGTTTTATTACTTTTTGACACAGTATGTCCAAATCTTAGTGCAATTCCTGCCCCAGGTCTGGAATGACCATTTCTCCAGAGGTGTTGGTTACTTTAAGGGTGGATGGTATATAGAGACCAAAAACAGGCCATTAAAGGTGCTTATAGTTATTGTGATATCATTCTTTTCTTTCAGTAATAGAACTAAGAAGTATCATATATATACACACACGTATATGTATTTTAAAAACCATGAGTTCATGTTTCTATTTCTCTGATTTTAAACTTGTACTTCTTTGCTCGTATCCTGGGAATCTTAGTTCCTAACAATATTAACATAACTGCTTATTGGATTTAACCTTCAGTAAACATAAATGGATTCTGAATAGCAATATTAATATCACTAGGAACAATAAATAACTCTTAATAAAGTTCATGGTTTCCTTGCAGTTATTTTGATCTAGACTAAATCCCACCACAGATACACAGTCAAAATACTATGTCTTTCATTCACTTGAAATAATTATTTTCTGTTACCAATACACCATTTTGTTCACCCATCACTGATAAATTAGAGTAAGTTTTATCCCACAGACTCAGCAATAGAGTGTGTAGTGAAACTTCAGGTTTTGCCATTTTGATAAATGAGATATGCTATTCATTAATTTGCACTTCTCTTTGAGTAAAGTTAAGCTTCTTTTTATAACTTTAAGTGCCACTTGCATTTATTTTTCTGAGACTTGAGGGCTTTTGTCCATTTTTCTCAAGTTATTGCTCTTTTGTTCTTTGTCTTGATTTCTCTTTATGTGTAAGGACAAGTTACAATATTTCTGAACAAGATGCAATATTTTTTCCCCAGCTACGTATTTTTATTTTTTAAATTCTGTTAATGATGCTTTTGGTCATGCAAAGGTCTTTGTTTATTTTTCTGTAGCTGGATTTATCAGTTTCTTTACTTTTTTTTTTTTTTTTAACTCGTTCTAGATTTTGCATAATAGTTGGAAAGACTCTTTCCATATCTAGGGACTGAACATGCTCTATCTTTTCATTTGGTGAAGTCAGCTTTTTTGTCTTCCAGGAATATTTTTCTCATATAGATTTTGCACATTTCTCATTAGTTTATATTTGTGTGTGAATATATGTATGTGTGTGTGAGTATCATTAACAGCTTTACTGAAGTGTAATTGACATACAATAAACTTCACATATATTTTTTCAAATAAGTTTTGACATCGGATATACCAGTGGTATAGTAATACAGTTTGCATTTTCTAGAATTTTATTTAAATGAACTCAGTATGTACATTTCTTGGTCTCACTTCTTTCCTTTTGCATGATTGCTTTGATATATAGTCATGTTGTTGCATTTCATTTCTTTTTATTGCTGAGTAGTATTCCATTGTATAAATATACCACGATTTATTTATCCATTGACTTATTGGGACATTTGGGTTGTTTCCAGTGTTTGATTATTACAAAGAAAATTCCTTTGAATATCCCAGTTTTTCTACATCTTCTCCAGCATTTGGTCTGACCACCTTTTTTTGTTGGTTTAAATTTTCTTTTTTTAAGGTACCTGGGTCGGGGATTGAACCCAGGACCTTGTATGCAAGAATCTGATGCTCAATCACTGAGCCACATTGGCTCCCCTAAGGTGGTTTTTCGTTTGTTTGTTTTTTGTTTGTTTTTGTTTTTAGGAGGCACAGGGGACCGAACCTGGGGCCTCCCATGTGGAAAGCAGGCATTCAACTGCTTGAGCCACATCTGCTCCCCTCTCATTTGGTTTTAATTTTCAGTTCCTAATGACTGATAATATTGAGCATCTTTTATAGTTTTCAGTCAAGAAGTCTAGATCTTGTTAAAAAACTTATTCCTTTGGGGTGTGGATCTGGCTCAAGCGATTGAGTGCCTGTTTCCTACATGGGAGGTACTGGGTTTGGTCCCTAGTGTGTCCTAAAAACAAAAACAACCAGCAAACAAATGAAAAAACCAACTCAAGGGAGTCAATATGGCTCAGTGATTGAGTACTGGCTTCCCACATCCGAGGTCCTGTGCTCATTCCCTGGCCCTGGTAAAATTTATCCGTAAGTATTTTCGTTTTTTTTTTTAATGCCATTGAGAATGGATTTTTTAAAATTTAATTTTTGGGTTTTTTTATTGCTAATATACAGCAATACAATTGTTTTGTGTGTTGATCTTATCTCTTTTATATCCTGTGACCTTGCTGAACTTATCATTCTGTTTTTGTTTTCTTTTATTGTGGATTCTTAGAATTTTCAATCTATAAGGAAATTATAGAAATTGTATGTTATCTGTGAATAAAGACAATTTTATTTCTTCCTTTCAAATCTGGTTCTCTTTTATTTCTTTTTATTGCCTAACTGCCCTGACTAAAACCTCCATTATAATGTTGATTGGATGTGATGAGACTCTTGTTCTTGGTCTTAGTGGAGAAGCAGTCTTTCACCATTAAGTATGATATTAGCTCTAAGTCTTTTGTAGATGCTCTTCACAGGTTGAGGAAGTTCCCTTCTGATCCTGGTTTGTTGAATGTTTTGAATGAATGTTGTATTTTGTCAAATCTTTTTACATCTGTTGAGATGATCATTTGCTTTTTATTCTTCATTCTGTTAATACAGTGTATTACATTTATTGATTTTTGATGTTTAACTTTACATTCCCAGAATAAATCTTGCTCGGTCATGGTGTAAAACCCTTTTTATATGTTATTGGGTTTGGTTTGCTATTTTGTTGAAGATTTTTGCATCTATATTCATGAGGGATATTAGTCTGTAGTTTTCATTTTCTGTGATGTTTTTGTTTGGTATCAGGGTAATATTGGTGTCCAAGATGAATTAAGAAGTGTTGCCTCTATTTTCCAGAAGAATTTGTTAAGGATTAGCATTTTCCTTGAAATACTTGATAGAAGTCACCAGTGAAGCCCTTTGGATCTGACCTTTTCTTTGGGGGAAGATTTTAAAATGCTAATTCAATTTCTTTATTTTTTATAATGTGTTCATATTTCCTATTTTTTTTTTGAGTCAGTTTTGGTAATTTGTATCCTTCTAGGTATTTGTCCATTTTATCTAAGTTATCTAACTTGTTAGCATAAAGTTGTTCATGGTATTCCCTTGTAATCTTTTATATTTCTGTACAATTTATTGTGATATGCTCACTTTGATTCTTTATTATGGTTATTTGTGTCTTTTGAGCATCTTTTCACATGCTTCTCTGTCATCTCTGTGTCTTCCCTGGTGAAGAGTCTGTTTTAAATATTTTGCCCATTTAAAAAAATTGGAGTGTTTTCTCATTGAGTTTTGAGAGTTCTTTATGTAGTCTGTATTTTTTTTTATGTCTTTATATATTAATATATATCTATATATTCTGTATATCTTTTATCATATAATTTCAAATCACATATTTCATCTCAGTCTGTGGCTTGTCTTCTTATTCTCTAAATGGTGTTTTGAAGAGCAGAAGTTCCTAATTTTGATAAAGTTCAGTTTATCTTTTATGGGTTATGGGTTGTGTTTCTGATGTTGTATATAAGAAATCTTTGCCTAACCTGCATTACAAAGATTGCTTCCTATTTTACTTTTTTGAACCTTTGTGGTACATGTAGGTGTATGATTCATTTTGAGTTAATTTTTGTATATGGTGAAAGGTAAGGATCAAAGTTTTATTTTTTACATATGGATATACAATTTGTTCAGTACCATTTGTTCAAAAGATTGTCCTTTCTTCCCTCAATTGCATATGTACCTTTTTAAAAAAACAGCCTATATATAGGTTTACTTCTGGACCTTATTCTATTCTGTTAATATATTTTCTCTTTTGATGCCCATATCAAATCCTCTTAATCATTTTGCTTTATAATAAGTCTTGAAGTCAGGTAGTGTAAGTCCTCCAACTTTGTTCTTCTTTTTCAAAGTTGTTTTGGTTATTTTGGGCCCTTTGAATTTCTGTATGAATTTTAGAATCAAGTTGTCAATTTCTACAAAAATAATTTACTGTGATTTTGAGTTGGATGGAGTTGAATCTGTAGATCAATTTGGGGAGAAATGACCTCTTAATAGTATTGAGTGTTCTGATCCATGAACACTATATAGCTCTCCATTTATTCAGGTCTTTAATTTGTCTCAGTGCTGTTTTAAGATTTTCAATGTATAGGTCTTTTTCTGTTGGCTGTTTTTTCTCCTGTGTGTGTGTTCTGATATTTGGTATGTCTAGTAATTTCTGTTTGGATGGTAGACATTTTGAATGATACTTTGTCAAGTGTCCTGATTTTTTTTTGTCTTTCTGTGAGTTGGGCTCTGTTCTCACAGGGGGTTAAGTTTCTCGTGGAACAGTTAATTTCTTAAGGCTTTTACAAAGTTTTGATAGGATGGGTCTAGAACATTGGTTATCAGTTGGGGGCAGTTTTCCTCCCAGGGATATTTGACAATATATGGAGACATTTTGGTTGTCACAACTGGTGTGTTACTGGCATCTAGTGGATAGTAGCTAGGAAAGCCCCTTACAACAAATAATTTTTTGGCTTAAAATGTCAATAGTGTGTTGAGTTTGAGAATCCCTGGTTCAGAGTAAGCATCTCTCGGGGTTGGTTATTTGAACTCTACTCCTGAGGCATGACTCCTCTGCAACCTCTTCTGTATGTCCAAGGTGATTACTGTTGACTTTTTTGTCTGGCTTGTTGAATCTTGAATATCTTATTGTTCTTTATGAGTTCTGGAAATTGTTCAGTTTAAATTTCCATTGTCATTTTTTGCCTGCATTTGTGGAATTTATACTTGTAACATGAACCACCTAATTTCAGCATGGGAACCCTTTTTAGGTTTCTGGAACTCTTTCTTTGCATAGCTCTCTGCTATCTGGTTCTCTGTCCATTTCAACTTCTAACCATCTCAGCTTCCCCAATCATCTTGATCTCAAATCATCGGGACTAGTAGACTCTGGATTTCTCTTCCCTGTTTTTGTGATACAATGATTGCTTTCAGGTGAAGATAGGACTCTTGTCGTTTATTTTTTTTCCTTCTGTCTGGTATTGTAGTCCTGTACTGCCTAATGCCCAGTGTCTGAAAACAGTTATTTCTTTTTATTTTGTACAGTTTTTTCACTCCATCATTGCCAGAAGTAGAACTTTTGCAAAGACTTTTAATTATTTCATGTGAGCAACTGACTTGTTTTTAAGTTATAGAGACCTAAATGTACAGTTTTCTAGAGTGAAAATTTTGGACAAACTTGAGAAGAATCATTCAGAGAGTGGAGAAATCAGAAGGAAGCCTTGTTCTTCTTTGTCATTCATACATAGTAGAAGAGATAATTTTGGAACGCAAGGCATTTTATTTTATTTTTCACAAGAAGCGTTTTGATAAATAATATTTTGCTTGAGTAATCTAAAGATGTACAGTATCTCAGAAATATAAAATTTTTCATTTATATTATTTTAAAAATATCTCTTCTTTATCGAGGTGAAATTTATACAAAATTCATATAAAATTAACCATTTTACAGTGAACAATTCAGTGATATTTAGTATATTTACAGTGTTGTGCAGCTGTCATCTCTATCTAGTTCCAAAATGTTTTCCTCACCTTAAAAGAAAACTCTGTATCTATTAAATAGTTGCTCCCCATTCCTCCCTCCCTTCCTTTCATTTATTTTAAAGGTTTATTTTATTTATTTATCTCCCCGCCTTGTTGTTTTTGTGCTCACTGTGTTCATTCACTGTGTGCCCTCTGTGTCTGCTTGTCTTCTCTTTAGGAGGTACTGGGAACCGATCCTAGGACCTCCGATGTGGAAGAGAGGCACTCAGTCGCTTGAGCACCTCAGCTCCGTCGTTTTTGTGTCTCTCATTGTCTCTCCTCCTCTTTGTCTCTTTTTTTTGTGCCAGCTCTCCACACGGGCCAGCTTGCCTTCACCAGGAGGCCCTGGGAATCGAAGCTGGGACCTCCCATATGGTAGATGGGAGTCCAATTGCTTGAGCCACATCCGGTTCCCCCTTCTTTTCATTTTATATCTTTTGTTTTGAAATTTTTTTCTGATAAGCTTATCTTGCTTGAAGGATTTGTGTCCTGTGTTTTCTGTAAGTGTAAATTGGTAACTTATACTTCCTTTTTTTTTTGCTTTGCCAGGGAAATGGCGGCAAACTTTGTTAATCATAAAGATATATATTGACCCCCGTGGTTACTGAATTTTCTTTCTCTCTATGCTATTCTGATCTAGGTTTATGTTTTATTAAACTTTATTACAGACTGGCCCAAATCAGAGGCCAGAATGTGAAATATAAAATAAAATGAAATTCAGATGTTTACATAGTAGAAATGCATCCAAAAGCCCAAACTTTTATTAATATAAACCTGAAAAAGAGAAACAAATTTTTTGTAATAAGTATAATATATTTAAGTTGCTAGTCCTTCAATTTATTTATTTATAAAACAGGATAATAGTTTTTAATCTAAGTTTTTCTTTAATCCTTAAGGTTATCACACTATTTGGTAATATTTTTAGAAGATTTTTACATATTGAAGGTTTTTAAGAAGTGAGCTCTTCCTCTGAAGTGTGAAGAATGTTTTATTGGTTGCTTCTTAAATTAACTTAAATTTTCTTGGCCAGAACATTTATCTCTAAAAGTTAGTGGTTTACTTTTAACTTTTGGCTGCTGATCTTTTTTATGATTCAATGAATTATTTTTACTTTAAAGGTTAAATCTGTTGTATAAGTGCCAATTGCTATGATAGAAATGTTAAATGAAACAGTACTGCTGGAAATTACATTTGATCTACTTTTACTTGTTTAAAAAGGATAAATGTCTCCTAGAAAAATCTCATTACTTGTCTATATATATTAATAGAAGGAAGCAATTAAGTGAACTTTTAATTTCCCTACTTTTGCCCATTTTAAGAAGGAAGATAGAAGCACTATTTTTGTTGAGTCATTTAAGGAACAAAATAATGAGTGTGGTATTGTCACCAATTCAGAAATTAAATATCTGAGGATATATGATCAAATCTCTAGATATTTCCAAATAATGCTAACATCTCTCATGTCTGAAACTTTATAACTCAGTTTGGGTAAATATAGTAAAAGACCCCCCCATCCCCCAATTGAATATTTTTATTTTACTTGAAGGAAATAGAAGAAAAAATGTATTCACCAAAATTATAGTTTATTAAAGTGAAACATTTATTGGTAAGCATTTGTAAAAGTTAGGTTGATCTAAAGGGTTTCCCCGTCTTCCATCTCCACGAAATCAAGTCTGGTCATGTTTTTTTCTTTATTTATATGGTGAGTTAGGTTCTTCACCTCATGCCAGATAACCCTAGACTTCTAGGTTCAGTTTCTGCATACCTTCTGTCTGTCACTCCTGTCATTGCAATGCCGTCTAAAAGCAGCCTTTTCTCCTTTATGACTCAGTGTTTCTAAATTCCCATCTGACCTGCTGTGAGCTGGTAACTTAGATATCCAAATATATCAGCCAGCTTTCTCCAAAGAAACAGAATCAACAGGATATATGTATAGTATATGCATACAGTAAGAGATTTATTATAAGAAATTGGCTCATGTGACCATGGGAGCTGGCATGTCTGGGTCATCAGGCTGCAGGCTGGAAACTCTGGTTAAAGGGGAAGTTGAAGTCCTGGGTCCTGAAGCTGGCAGGCTGGAAATTCTGGCAAGAGTCGATGTTGAAGTCTTGAGGCAGAAATTCTTCTGACTTATGGAACCCTCAGTCCTTGCTGTTAAGACTGATTGGATGAGGCCCACCCACATAATGGAGGGTAATATCGTTTACTTAAAATGCCAAAGCTCATCTACAAAATATCTTCACAGTAACAACTAGGTCAGTATTTGACCCAACAACTGGATACCATAACTAGTAAGTTGATACATGAATTTAACCATCACTAGGTATGTTGGAAGAATTGCTGGTTGGTGTTCAGGTGGAGCTGGGAAGATTGTGAAAGAATTTAGAGAAGAACTTTGTATCCAGTAAGGGCTGTAAGAATAATTGAATCAGATTGTCAATCTGCTGTCTCCACTAGTTGAATGACAGTTGTTTTTAGTTTGCCAAACATTTCTAGATGCCTATTATGAATAAGATAAACTTTTCAGTTTTGTGGGAGATAGAGGCTTTTAGTATGACCCTAAGAAAGCGATAAGCATGTAGGAATAAGAAAGAGTCATGGTTAGAGTTGCTTGGGGGTGAAGGGTAGGGCCAGTCGTGGGCCGCAGCAACCAGAGCACACAATGTGAGGTGGAAATGGTTTGGTTAGATGAGGGCTGCTCAGTGAGGGCTTTCTATGTGGTGCTGAACAGTTTGGCCATTTTCAATGAACGCTGGTGTGCAAATAACTGTTGGAGTCCCTGCTTTCAATTCTTTGGGATATATATCTAGTAGAGGGATTGCCAGGTCATGTGGTAAGTCTATTCTTAACTTTCTGAGGAACTGCCAAACTGTCTTTCACAGCACCTGCATCATTTTACATTTCCACCAGCCATGAATGAGTGTTCCTGTTTCTCCACATCCTCTCCAACACTTGTAATTTTCTTTCTGCTTCTTTTTTTAAAAAAGGTAGCCATTTTAGTGGGTATGACATAGTATCTCATTGTGGTTTTGATTTGCATTTCCCTGATAGCTAATGATGTTGAGCATCTTTTCATGTGCCCTTTAGCCATTTGAATATCTTTGGAGAAATATCATTCGAGTCTTTTGCCCATTTTTAAATTGGGTTGTTTGTCTTTTAATTGCTGAGTTGTAGAATTTCTTTATATATTCTGGATAGTAAACCCTTATCAGATATGTGGTTTCCAAATATTTTCTCCCATTGAATAAGTTGTCTTTTCACTTTCGTGATAAAAGTCTTTTGATGTACAAAAGATTTTGATTTTGATGACATCCTATTTATCTATTTTTTTTCTTTTGTTGCTTGTGCTTTGGGTGTAAAATCTAAGAACTCATTGCCTAACACAAGATCCTGAAGATGCTGCCCTACATTTGCTTCTAGGGGTTTCATTGTCTTGGTTCTTACATTTAGGTCTTTGATCCATTTCTAGTTAATTTTTGATATGGTGCGAGATAGGAGTCCTCTTTCTTTCTTTTGCATATGGATATCCAGTTCTCCCATATTCTTTCCCAGTTGAGTGGACCTGGCAGCCTTGTCAAATATCAATTGGGCATAGATGCCAGTATCTTTCTGAACTTTCAATTTGATTCCATTGGTCGATATATCCTTGTGCTAGTGCCATGCTGTTTGACCACTGTAGCTTTGTAATAAGCTTTAAAGTCAGGAAATGTGGGTCCTTCAGGTTCATTCTTTTTCAAGATATTTTTGGCTATTTGGGGCCCCTTTATCCTT
>JAQZBX010005097.1:0-57608 GCA_029593785.1 Cabassous unicinctus | reverse complement strand
TATTATCAAAGAAATCAAACTAATTTCAATGGGTTAGTTCAATATAAAGTGCTATAGAAATAAAAGAGAAGATCAATCTTACCCTTCTTAGAGAAATAATGAAAGGTTTCTTAAAGGGGCAGGCTTTAGTGAAGTCCTAAAGAATTGTAGGAATTATCTAGGAAAGGAAACAAGATAGAGGCCTCAGAGTGTGGAGATGGGTGAAGGTTTGAAAAAATTCTCAGCAGAGGTATCAGTTTAAGCAGAGAAATGGAATTAACAAACAGCATAATTGAGGGGCAGGAAAATAAGGAAGACAGTATTGCTCTAACAGAAAGCATGATGCGGAGCTTGAAGGGAGGTGAAACTGAAGAAGTGGCACTAACGAAATCATATAAGAAGAACTTGAATAGCATATTAAGGGTTTGATTTTGTATGGTTGGTGTTGGGAAACTCTCTTGGAAAATTTTATATTGTAAATAAATTAATAAAAAAATCACTGTTCTTATATTACTAGTATAGATTGATGTCTATAAATGAAACAGAATTGAAAGTCCAGAAATATATAAATGGAAATATATATATATGGAAATTGGTATGTGAGAGAGGTAGCATTGCACTTCAATGCAGAATTGGTTATCTTTGTGGACATACATAAAATTGGGCCCCTGCCCCACACCATACATTAAAAAATTACCTTAAAATAGAAAGTCATATAAAGAACTAAATGTGAAAAGCAAATCTTCAAAACTTTAAAGAAAATATATAAGAATATGAATAGAACCTTGAGGTAGGGAATGATTACTTAATTTAAAAAAGCACAATTTGAAAGAACACTGATAAATTAGAGTATATTACAATATACTCAATCAAAAAATATCAAAACAAAGGTAAAATGATAAACCATGAAGATAAGATATTTACAATACATAAACTGTTAGTATATAGAATATATAAATAATATAACTCAATGATAAAAAATGCAAATAATCCAAAAGATAAATTGCAAGATCCGTTACTTGGTGTTTCAGAGAAAATGAAATATTAATAGCAAAGGAACATGTGGCATCACACTGTTGAATAAATGATAGCTGGCCACCAAATCACAGAGTGGGAATGATAGAAAGGAAGACAGCATGGACTAAATTTTGTTGTGGTTGGAATCACTCTCAAGGCGAGACATGAGACCTCTTTTCTTTTTCTGCCACTCAAGATAGAAATGGACAGAACTGAGGACTAGGGGTGCTGAGGCCTGAGTTTCAGTCTCCCTTTATAGTGTTGTGTGAGTCAGTAGCTCAGTCTCTCTGACTTTAAGGTTTTTGTTTCTTTGTTTTTAATTATGGGATTCATTAGTATTTTCTTGGATGATAGGAAACCTGATATGATAGTAAAGTGTCAGCACTTTGAGGAGATTAAGTTATTAAACTTCCATATCACACTCAACCACTGAGGTTCTGTTTTCACTTGGGAAATGGTAATAGTATCACCTCACTGGATATTGTAAAGGTTCAGTGAGATAACATCTACAATGTGCTTAGTCCAGTTGTTGGCGTACGGTAAGGACTTAGGAAATTTGATCATGATAATGATGATTATTCACAGTGTTAGCCCCTGGACAGCAGAGACTCATTGATATTGTTCATAGTACCAAAGCAGTGCCTTGAGTACTAATAGACACTTGAGAAATATTAGTTAAATGAATAAACAAGTATGAAAAGTTTCTCTGCCTCGTCATTTATAGGCAAATGCATTTATGACCTTGAGATAAAAGGTCATAACACAATGAGATAAAACCTTTTGTCTACTTTTTTTTTTCCAAAAATTAAAAATAACTGACAATAGAAGGGAATGGTGAGGGTGTAATTCACTGAGAAATCTCATATAGACTTATACACTGTGATGGAATAATATTAAACTTGCATTTCAAGATAAACTATTTTTAGGTATTGAAGTGTAAATTGGTGCATATTATGGAAAATACTTGGTATTATCTTATAAGTCAGAGCAAGTGCATCTTCCTTTACCCAGCAATTCCAGTCTAATATTGCTACACTAGAGAAAAATTTTTACATGCATAATAATAGATATATACTTGTTCATAATAGCACACAATGAAAAACACAATGTTCTTTGGAAGGAACAAGGATAATTCTGGGAATATTTAAACAATGGGATATTCAGAGTGGTTAGAGTCAACAAAGTACAGCTATGTACAAGATTATGGATGAAGCAGAATAAAGTTGAGTGAAGAGCAAGTTATAGAAGACTATGCTGATGTGATAATATTTTTATGAAGGGTAAAAGACAAGCACAACTAGCAACTCTTTGACTAAAAATTCATTCATCCATAATATATGGTAAAACTATGTATCAAAAAAACCAAGGGAATGGCAAAGAACATTTCAGGATATCTGTTTTCTCTGAGAAGAGATCAAGATAATGGCATTTGAAGAAGTATTTTATATTTAAGTTAAGTTCTCCAGAAACTGACAATGAAATGAAGAGGCACATGGTAAAGCTTCATTAGATAATGATGTCAAATAAACTAGGTATGGGACTAAGGCAATAGAACAGGGAAGGGAATGCAGCCAAGCAAGGATGAGATTTCAAGCAAGTTCATACAGAGGATAATTTTGGTTCAATCCCACAGGGGAATTTTGGAGAAGGTACACCTTCTCCACCTCTGAGATGTAGGTTGTATCTCAGAGATGTCTCAGTTGGGGCAAGGGAGCTGTTAGTAAATTTGTCTTTCCACATCCATTAGTCATTAATAGATGACCCAGGTTTTAACTTTCTAGGTACTTTTGATTCTCCTGCACATTGGCTAACTAGGTTCTGGGGAAAAGAGTCTTACTGCTGGTTGTGCCATCATTCAGAAAATGATGAAGGGATATGAGAGGGATGTGGACAGAGCACTTAGCTAGATTTGATTTTTAATGTTCTAGGTCTTAAGATAGTAGCTTAAGAGGTGTTTTACTATTTTATTTTTTTTACTATTTTACTATTTTATTTTACTACTGTGTTTTATAACTTACATAAATATTATGTGATTTTTATATGCAAAATAATATATGATATGAAATCACTAATAGAACTTTGTGCCTTTTCTGCTTATTTAGCAATATTTTCAGGTTCATATTGTATACAATTTCTGTCAACTACATAGTGTACAATAAGGGACACAAACTGTTGAATGAATCTGGAATCCATGAAGACTATCAAACTTTATTATTTATGGTATTAAAACTTGAACACATATTAGAATAAATAACACCTCCTTAGTTCCATAGTATTTTGGCTTCAAAACCCCATAATTGCTTGAGAATAACTTAGAGGAAACCAGTCGTTTTTTTTTTTAAACATATTTTTTAGTTATATTATTTACTACTTTATTTAAGGAGGAGGTGAAGTAATAAGAAACAACAAAACAAGAAAGATAAGGAGTTACCGGAATATCATCAAGATGTTTATTTCAATAGATGGGGGAGGCTGGAAACTGCCTGTGTCTTCTATTTTTCTTCCAAGTAATGCAAAGATTTTAGTACGTTTGCAAAAAAATTTGGTGTAATTTTATGTGACACTATCTTCTTTCATTATTAATATTGTTTTAGGCTGCTGAAATGCAATATACCAGAAATGGGTTGGCTTTTACAATGGGAATTTATTAACTTGCAAGCTTACAGTTCTGAGGCCAGAAAATTGTTCAAATCAAGGCATCATCAGGTGATGCTTTCTACCCAAAGACTGGCTGCCAGTCTCCTCTGTTATATGGCAGGGCACAAGGTGGCACCTATTGAGCTCTCCCTTCTCTTCCATGTTTCACAGTCCTCAGCTTCTGGCTTCAGCAGCTTTGTTTCAGCTCCTGTGGTTTTTTCTCTGTCTCTCTCTCCATAGACCAACCTGGACCATGCTTTACTGACATAATCTAATCAACAGTCCCTTAACTGAATTACCTTAATCAAAAGGTCCCACCTACAATAGGTCCATACCCACAGGAATGGATAGCTCTTAGGACATGATTTTTCTGGGGTCCAGAAAAGCCTCAAACTACCACAAATATTATCTGGAGTCAATGTTTCATAATTTATGAGGGAAAATAAACAATATATCAAGAAAATTTTAATGAACTAGCCATTTAAAATCAATAATCAATCTTGGAAAGAATTGAAAATTATCTTACTCTCAGATGGTATTCCTAATCTCCTTTAAAAAACAGATTTCTCAGTATAAATCGAAACAAAATCTCACCATAAGAATAAGAAAAGAAATTCTAAATTTGCAACAAAATACCTGGTAGAGATCTGTTAGTGTTACTTTATGCATTAACATGAAAAGTATTATAGAATGGATTCATTTCCTTAAAAACTAATTAAATCAATAGTAAATCTTTGAGCTGTAATCTTTAAAAGAATTCCTTTAATATTTTTAAAAAGCAAATGAAAAAAAGAAAAAAAAGATTCCTGCTCTATAGCAAAGCTTCATTCCTTCTAATGTTCCATAAGGTTTAATATCGTTGCTACCCATTTCCAAGTCATTATGTTACTCTACTATATCAGACAGAGAGAAAGAGAAATCACTATGTAACTGTTAAACTGTAAAAGATTTGATAGAACTGGAAATAAGCAAGACAAATAGTGAAGTAAAAATAATTTTATTTCATGACATTATGAAAACCTTAAATTGTCATTTAGTAGAAACTAAAATTAAATCTCTAATACTATATACTAAGAAACATATAGAGAGATGTCATTATTTTGGTAAATAATGTCCCTTGAAACATCATCCCTCTTCTGATTCCATTATCTATCTCTTTTCTTAATACTGCTTACAAAAAATAACAGATAAACCATCATATATTTTTCAGACACTTGCCTTTCCCCCAAGATGAAACTAACATTTGCAAAAATCTTAAAAAACCACTAGGTTAGGTTTATCTTTCTTATATGAGCTTAGAGTACAGTGAAGAGGGTTAAATGCCATTCTTTATACTTTTTAATTATGAATAGATTAATAATGATCTTATATGAGAGGATTTAAGCAACATTTCAAGGTGACATTTGAGAAAGCAATTTTCTGAATAATAATTGTCAGTCAGGTACAATGTGAAAAAAAAAAAAGAAAAAGTGAAGCAAAGGAAATCTAATTTTTAATGTAGTCCTTTCTCCAAAGGATGGAGTTTTTGCAGCTTAAGGTATTTCTGATAACAGTTTCCAAATAGTAATGTAATAGATATTATTTTAATGGCAAACTATTCTGGAGGCAGCCCAATTTATTGGTTCACTTCATTTGGTAATATTGGCAAGCTCGCTTGTTGTAATTACTAAAAGAAGATTAAGAGAGGAATATTGTCAGACTATTGGAGATCAAATTAAGTTATATGGTAATTGGTGCAAAGAAGAAGCATGACTTTGGATACTAGGTGTTTTAAGTTTTGTTGCTGTTGTTTGTGCGTGTGTGTGTGTGTTCCTATCTTAACTCATTTTTTTTTCTCAAAATATGTCAGAGGTGAAATGTGACAGTTAAAGAAGTTTCATGGTAGTAGATACTGTAACACAGGATGGGGGCATATTCAAAATCTTCTGAACTGGATTTCTGGTCCACTGCTTTCTGAAGTTATCTCAGGCAAGATAACTTAAATAAGGATGCCTGAGAAATAGATAGATGACAGCAGGTATTTCTACCCAAGTAGTTAAATAGATATTTTTAGACCAATTTTCTTTTCACAGTGCTACACCAACAGTAATTTATAAGGTGTAGCCATTGATTAATTCAAATTGCACATGTCAGGTTGAGCAAAATATTATTTCATCAGCTTGTAATGCTGACATCTAAAATGTGGCCCTGTCCCTCAAACAAGTGAAAGTGGATTGTGAGGATATTTTTAAGATATTTTTAAATAGGGAAAAATTTACTTTAAACCAGACTTTTCTTTTAAATAAATGGTAACCAATAATTTTGTAACATTAAATGGGTTTTTGTAATTAAAGACAATGATAAGTTATTATATTATATATGTAGTCTGAAATGCTCATTTCCCTTTTCAAGTGATAATGGCAGGTTATTATCCTATACATATATCTTAGAAGTAATATACATCTATATGTGTGTGTGTTTCCATTGTACACATTTAATGAAGAAGTGTAAAATATTTATTAATATTACTATGCATGTATACATATTTAAATCCAGTATATTAGGAAAGCTGCTAATGACAAATGCATTAATTATTCTGCTAGAAATTACTTGATAATATAAGACATAGCTCAATTAAGTGCTGAATTCTGAATGGATGACAAAATAACGGATTCTTAGAATAAAAAGTGGGTGTTTTATATTTTTGTTTACTATTTATATCTAAAGCACAAATTCTGGGATGTGTATAGAAACCATGATTTTTATCTATACTCATTATAGGGCATGTAAGTTTGATAATATTTGTTATTATTTTCATTTTATTGTTATAACTGAAAATTTCCTATATTTGTAACAGTAAATTAATGTTAAAGATTAACACACAGGAACTTAAGCTCATCATTTAAATATATGATAATCTTAATTACAAAGTTTTAGAGTTCTATAGTAAGTACAGTTACTTCCAAAAAGTTGACAATTTTAATTAATATGCCTTGTATTTCTAGTGCTTTATACTTGAGAAATTATTTTCTACTTTTCAGGTACAGAGTGATATATGAAACAGGAACTTATATGGATAAAATATTCAGAAAATACTAACATGCATTAGTGATTCTTTAAAATAAACTCAAATATGGTATTACAAAACTTTTTCTACAGAAAGGACCATGATTGACACAATAATAAGGGTTAGATTAAAAAGAATTCAGGAAACTAAATAACTGCTCAAAATTTCTGATTTTTATTTGGATTAAAGCTCAATGGTGTTTATTAAAGTTATGAGAATTTCTGATCCTATCTTTCATATAAATGATATACAGCAGGACATTACTTGTGTTTTGTCTTATTGATATTTCAATAAGTTTAGATTTGCATTCAGCCATTTATACTTTCTCACCCCAGCATCCATCATCCAGAGGTCACAGATGGTTCACTAGACTTAAGACCACAAGCTCTGTCTATAGTGTTCATGGCAGCTAACAAGATCATCTGTAAAATAAACCACCACCAATAATTTACTCTACCCAACCATATTAAACATAATGCCCAAGAAGCATATTAGGAAGCATTTATCTCTAGATTTAGGAATGCTTTACCAAAGCAACTTAATAGAAATGATCTTGACTGATTTGGCCTTTTTGATTATTTACTGGATAATCATATCCAGTAAAATAAACATTATTTTGTAAGGAATAAGTGATTATTTTTAGATATATAGCTTATTAAAGATGTAGCTCTTCTCATGATGACCTTTAATTCAATTATTATTCTAAATAATCATATTCTGAGAAGTTCATAAAACTCTGTGCAATTCACTCAAAATGATACAGAGCAAACCTTATCTTACAATGAATGATCATCAATCTTTAACAGGAAAATTATTATCTAAGAAGAATAACTGCGAGAGAAAATGGGCATATGAGATCTTCCTCAAATGCATTTATGCAAATGTTAGCTATATTTTTAAATCACAGATAAGATAGTAAATTTTATCTCATTATAAAATATGATTAATTCCCTCCAGATATTAAAAAAATACAACAGTAATTCATTCAAATTTAGATTTTAATGATACTAAAATAATTTTGATACTACTTTAAAACATGACTATAGGAAAGGTAAAGCTGAAAATAAAAAAGGCAAAAAATGAAATTATTATACAAACATGTCAGTCATTACTTACTTCATTGTACAATAATATTTTTACCGAAAGAGGCATACCGTGAGCCTAAATACACATTGATGCCCAATGTACATTATGAGTAACATGTATAAAACAAACAAAACTATTGAATTTTTGGAAATATTGGCATGCATTCTAAGAATAATATAACACACATACTATAAAAGATCCCATTGATAGACTAAGATGTGGATTGTAATGCTAGACTCTCAACAGCATTTCTTATACTATGCATATTTAATATATTTTGTGCTTTGGCAAGGAAAAATATGTGATCTCGAGAAAAATACCACTACTCTTATTTATTTATTCACTTACTGTAGCTGCTTCTTCAGTATTGTTAAGAGTTATTATTTGTCTTAGGTGAAAAGGGAATAAAGTAGTGATTGAAAACCTGATTCTTTAAGAGTCCTATATTCCATGATTCGTGCTTGTAGACAAATCATTACTCTTCAAATTTTCTAGTTGAAAATCTCAAGTAACTGTTATGCAAATTCTTATGGTTCTTTGAAAATAACTGGATGCTCCATTCCCCATCATGAAAGTTGTCCCTGAGAATCATAACCTCTAGCATCAAAATGTTAGAGAATATTGTTACCAATTCAGACTCAGAATTCATCTTTTAATCATAATTGGAATGTGTTAGAAGTGCAATGCTGAGATCCTCCTAGTGATACAGATGCTCTCAAACTGAAAGAATACTTTTTAAAATGCACTTTTGGAAGAAAACTCCACTTTTCTACATTTCATAATAATTTTTGTATTTTCTAAAGTGGGAAATCTTAAGAATGCACACCTGGTGCAGAAAGAAATTATTGCAGCAGAGTATATTTTACATGTAAAAAGCAAATCAAAATAGGTGATTAAAAAATTATAGTATGTAAAAAGAATGTGTATAAGATTATTATCTCTTAGAAAATATTTCATGTGGTTATAAACACTAAGACTGCATTAATTATGTAGAGGTAATTTATTATTTTTATTATATCTTTTATTGAGGTAGTATTACTGTATCAGAAAAGTCACAGATGTTCAGTTAAATGAATGACATGACATAAATATCAATTAAGGTACAATTTATATTCCCTGGTAACCACTACCAAAATCAAGTAAGAAAATAAATATTTTTTTAAATCCCAGTGAACTTCTGTGTCCCTTCCAGGGAATTCCCCTACTTCTTAAGTAATCTATTTGTGATTTCTATTATTCTAGTTTATTTTTGACTATTTTTGACATTCATGTAAATGGAATTATAAAATATGCTTACATTTGTGTTTGATTTCGTTTGCTTAATGTAATATTTCTGAGAATCACTCATCTTGTATCAACTCATTCCTTTTTATATCTGGTTAACATTCTGTTTTATAATTATACTATCAATTAGTTATCCATTCACTTATTCTCTTCCTCCAGTGTACAATCCCTTCATAATCCATAGGGCTGTAAATTTTTTGGATTTTACTCCTGTGATTATGTTACATTATATGGGACAGTTGTGCCCAATCTAATCACATGAGCCCTTTAAAAGTATTTTGGAATTAGATTTTTCTCCAACTGGTATAAAGAGGAAGTGGGAGATTCAAAGAACAAGAAGGGCTGGATGCACCATCGCTGGCTTGAAAGCAGAGGGGGCACGATGTGGTAAATAATGTGGGCAGACTTTAGGCATTAAGACTTGCCCCTGCCTCAAGACAGCAAGGAAACTGGAATCTCTGACTTACCTCCACAAGGAAATGAATTATGCCAAGAACCAAACTGAACTTGGAAGTGGAATTTTCCAGAGCTCCCAAATGAGGACTCAGACCTGCCAACCCCAATTAGATTTAAACTTTATGATACCTTAAGCAGAGAACTAGGCTGTACTGTAGGGAACTTCCTGATCTACAGAACTGTCAGATAATAAATGGGTATTGGTTTAAGTTTCTAAGTTTGTAGTAACTTGTTACACAGCAATAAAAAATCTAATATATATTTTGGTCCCAGAAGTGGTTAGTTCCCATAACCAAAACATAAAATGTGGGAATGACTTTGGAAATTGTTGAAGGAGGGAGGCTGGAAACATTTTAGGAGCATTATTTGAAAATCCAAAATTTCCTTGAACAGACTGTTAGCAGAAATATGGATGTTAAAGACAATGCTGGTGAGAACTCAGAAGGAAGTGAGGAGGATTATAGAGAAATTCTAAGTCATTATAAAGGAAACCTAAACCACTGTGACTAGATTATTAGTAGAAATCTGGATGTTAAGAACATTGTCAGTGAGGGTTCAGAAGGAAGTAAAGAACATATTATTGGAAACCAGAGGAAGTAGCATCTTTTAGTGTGGTGACAAAATTGTGTCATGAAAATAGGTGGAAAGCAACTCTTTAGAGTGACAAACCTGAATATGTAACTAAGTAGATTTCCAAGCAGGGTATTGAAAGTCCTTCTGGTTGTTTGCTGCTTGTAATATACTGTGAGAGGAGGTATGTGAACCGAGGAAAGAACTGTTAAACACAAAGGAATAGGGGCTCGATAATTTTGGATATTTTCTGTCTATACAGATGGCTAAAGACATGAAATTAAGAGATTACTTTCAAAGCATGTCATAGAGTAAAAGCCAAAGATGTGCCTCTCAGATTTTCAGAATCAAGCTAGAGGGGATCTAGGAAGTTTAATGGCATTGTCCCTTAGCCAAAAATAAATAAGTGTTTATCTCAGAAAGATCTTTGTATGTGGTTTCTATCTAATGGAGTCAACTCCTGTGAAATCTACAGAAGGCTAGCAAGGTTCTCAAAATTAAATTGGCAGAAACATGGCCAGGTTGAACTGAAAAGGACAGAAAAATTACATTCTTCAAGGCAAAATGCTTGTAGTCTGGAATGCTAAAGTACTACATTCCTTATACTGTGTTACAAAATAATTTGTCTTGTAATTTGGTATTGTCTAAGAAACAACAGATTTCATGATGACTTACTTGCAGTCATTATGTTTATGGTACTGGACTTAAGAGCTACTTGCATGGTCTGTACCCCAGAATTGGGGTGAAAGGCTTTTAAGATGTGGCTCTAATGAGCAACTATTTTTCTGGTAGGTAAAAGTTTGTGCATGACCCTAAATTTCCCAAGGCATTTTTTTTCTAAAAAAATTTTTATCATTTCAAATTTTTAAAAATTTTGATTTTATTGGTTATTTTAACAATTATTTCATTTTCTTATTTATTATATTTGGTAATTTTGTAGGCTTCATTTTTGGAGAGGTTTTGGATCACAAAACGGTCACAACAGTGGCAAGGGAGGATCACTGGTGCAGGGTGTCAGTGATAGGGGGATCCATGGGAAGGGGTTCATCGGGGGCATGACTCTAAGGCATATGAATATATTGAAGAGTTCATGGGGCGTTGTCTCGGTGGGTGAAGATCCACACAATAATCGAAAGAATATTGACGTCCCATTCTGGGGAGTTCTGCTACATTCTCTAATAGGACAGCAAGAATCTCCTGAGTGCAAGGGCAGTGCCTGATTTTTCCTCTTCAATTCAGTATTTGTGGAGTCGATCTCCAGTCTGTAGGATACTCCAGAATTCTAAGCAGGAAGAATTTGTCCTTATATTTGCTGAATCTCTTAGGAGGTTTCTCAGTTGCTGTCTTCCCTCGCTGTGTTGATGATGTCACACAACCACACAAAGATTCTGGCTGCTTGCGTTTCACTTTTGCACAAGCTCTTTTTTTCTCTTAATCCCAGGCCATTGGGAAGGCTTACAACACATCTTCCTTTTCTGTATTTGAAGGGAGCAGGTCTCATCTTCATGTTTATGAGGATTCTGCTCATAAATATGGGTTTTCTCTCTGTAATGGAGGGCGTTACAGAAAAATGACACTCACTGGGACGCAGAGACTGAGGGTTGCAGGCAGGAAGTTTAGTGGGAAGCTCTCCCAATGGAGGGGGACTGAAGAGAGAATTCCGCCCACCCGTGGAAGGTGGTGGGTATGAATTTATACAGTACATCAATAGGCAGGGAAACTAAGTACAGCCTGGGGCCAAATGGCCAGCGGGGGGAGTGGGTTAGGAGGTCTTGGAATGTGGGAGGGGTTGGGGAGGGAGTGATGGCCCTTATCTGCTCCATTTTGCTTATTCTTGGGAGAGGATGAGTTAGGTGGTTATGGCTAGAGGCTGCCTTTCCTCAACCTATGCCACAAGGGCGTTGATTGACAGCGCTATGACCTGTCACTGCAATCCTTGGAAGGGGGAAACTCTAACATTCCTAACTCTTTGATTATATATATATGATGAAGGATCTAAGTAATGGGAATACTGGGCAGAACAAAAGGGTGGGGGGATTTGGGACTTCGACTCAGTCTGGCTACTTTCTGCTGTTATGGGGCAGCTAAGGAGTTCCTCCTGCTCTGTCCAGTGGGTTCTGATTTCTGGTCCTGAAGAGGTTGGTATCAGTGTTCATGTAGCAAGAAGATGCCGTTCACATGTTCCTGAGCTGTTGATTGCACAATTAGGCCAAACTATGATTCGGTGTCCGGTGTTGGATGGATTCTCGACAGCGGCAGGGAGGAGATTCCTCACCAATCAGTCAGTCTGAGTGATTCCAGACCCGGGTGTTTTGGCACCAAATGTTAGAGAAAAATGGCACTCACTGGGCTGCAGAGACTGACGGTTGCAGGCAGGAAGTTTATTGGGAAGCTCTCCCAATGGAGGTGGTCTGAAGAATAGACCTCAGCTCCCCCGCCAGCATGGCGACGGTCTGAAGAGAGACTTCAGCCCTCCAACGCATTTTTAAAGCAGATCAAATCCAGGGAAATACTGGATTTTTAGGGACAAATTGTGTTGATAAAGTATGAAACTGTTTGCAAACCTTATGTAAATTGTTCATTAAATATTTATTGACACTTTTAGAGGTTTATATTCATTGACACCCCCCCCCTTTTTTTTTTAAATACAGAGTGGCCTGGAGTTAGGTAAAAACAAACCCATCTAAGGTACACTGCATACCTATAAAGAATGCCTTTCCCCTTTGTACATTTTTGTGAGCGCTGCCCCCTACCACATCCACATATATACACTTCACAGTCCTTAGTTAAGCCTCATATCCATGCTATGTATCAAATGTTAGTTTGGTCTATTTTTTTTTTTTTTTAAAGAATTATAGTTGTCACTAGTCTTTCAGACACAACTGCCATTTTGCTTTTAGCATTATTAAATACAAGAGCAAAGATATGATACAAAAGATGCAATCAGACAACAGTTCTCTAACCTTGAACTAGAAGAGAGGAAACAAGAAGACCCCCATAAAACTGCATAGCAGATGAAGAAGGTGTTGTGAGAGGTGTCATAAACGAAGTAATTTTTCAATAAGATCCTTCAAAGAGGATTTCATAAGATGTAGCATATATTGATATGAGTGACTCTGTGTATGTGTGTGTGTGTGAGAGAGAGAGAGGGAGAGAGAGAGAGAGAGAGGGAGGGAAGAGAAAGAAATTAATGCTGTGTGGCTATAATTTAATTTGTGATTACTTGGTTAGATTTTGCCTGACAATTAAAGGTTAATAACGGAATAAAATAAAATCTACAAAATCAAAGTTCTGACATAACTATTGAATTGTTGCTTAGGAAAATAAAACAGAAACTAAGCCAGAGGAATAAAATGTGGCAATTTCTTTTATCTATTTCCTCTTTGATTTATACAAATAATCACATTTCTGCTTAATTCTTCGCACAGTGAACTATCTTAGCATAGTGTCAATCTGGGAATGTTATATACTTCCTTCTTAATTTACATATTCAGATTATGATCACATATGATGAGACTATCTTGATTTTCTCCTTTTTGAATAATATATTCATTTTGTATTGATATAGGCTTTTGAAGTGACCTATAGGGAACCAAATGAAGTTCTAATGAAAATCCAAGATTAACTTAAAATCTGCAGGACATGCAATTTCACTCATGTGTCATAGTGATTTGTTTTCATCTAATGCTTATTATCAGAGAAAGTCAAGCATAAAAACATCTATGTATTTTATGGGCAGCTTTGGATAAATAACTTTTATTTAATAAAGAGTGTTGGAAAAATGATGGAGTAATGTTGCTCCAAAAGAATGTAAAAAATCCTGATTTTATTTAATTTTTTATGTTAAATCCTCCTAATACCCTTTGGAAAACATTAAACTGAGAAGTGATTTTTGCAAAATATGAACTCTGTCATCCCCTTGAAATATACTTTACTCAAAGAAATGTCTCCTGAACTCTGTTATTGAGATAAAGAAATTTCTAGCAGAGGGATTGCATTAGTATCCGTTCTGCTACAATATGTTTCTAGCAATCAGACTGTAAGTGATGGTTAAATGAGAAATGATATCAGTGTGGCATGAAAGTTGCATTGGTTCATAAACATTTTGACCTAGGAGAGGGAAATCATAATCAGGGAGATGAATTATTTCTTTGGCAGAAAAAGCTGTTAACTCTGCTTTTCATTATGTACAGGAGCCCTTTTAGCTAGAATGAGATCATTAAAACTGCAACTTTCATGCTCTATTGTAAAAATATTAAAAATTAGTTTCTCTTCCAGTTAGAATGTAAGAGACTCCTCCCATTACACAACAAGAAAGCATGGGATAAACAATCAAACATGATACCTTGGGGAAAACCACCTAAGAGCTTTGGATGCAAAGATGTCTGACAGATCTACTTCAAGTAATGAATGCTTCATGAGAACTGACTGGTGGCCACAAGTTAAAGGAGGGTAGAGTACTAGACATGCCACAGAAGGGGAGACTTTGATGGGTTGAGGAGAAACAAGCTCAACTTTTAATGAGAACTTGGCTGGCATGACTATTTGGAATTCAAAGAATCCCAGTGCAAAAATACATCTCTTGGCCAGATAATTATACCCACAAGAATTTACAAAGTAAGCATCTGTGAGTATAGAGTGGAAAACAGATATCAGAGTCTCATCTCAAGCTTAGGATCAAGGGTCCAGCTAACATTCAATTGAGAATTGCATTGAATTTAGATGACACTTCAACCCAGTCCCAGCTCAGCTCAATTTATGATTAGCTTCCTTTTGGCACCTTGCAAGAGGAAACGGTAAACCCTTACTAGGAAAAAAACACAACAAAATAAAACAAAAATATTAAACCATTCAATCTTTTTTCTTTTACCAATGTTACAAGTTATACCATTAACACAAGGTAGCTACAATAACATTAAATCTTCTTTGGTCTGTGGTTACAATCCCCCCTTATTTTTGTTCATTCTTCAATCTTGAGGGATTTGTTAAGATGTCCACTCTGACTGCTTCAGACTGAGAAAGGACATACATATTATGGGGCAGAGGAAAGGAATTGTTTTGTTTGCAGTTGAAGGTACTCCTTGCTTTTGGGGTGGGGAGGCCCCTCATCATTTTGTCAGTTGTCCAGGGCAAGCCCTAAGAATAAGAGAGTAGGAGTTGACTGCAATTCTGCTGGGTTTCAGGGTGCAACCAACCTATGAACAATCTGAAGATTTAAGTCTCTGAGAAATATACTTAACAACATTGGAAATTACAGGTTAAACTAATAGGAGCAGAAGAATCATGATTAAAGAAATTACAAATTTATATAACTATGTTACATTGGGGAAGTAGATTTTCATCTATTCTGAGGTAGGGTCTTCCGGTATAGATCTCATGAGGCCATGTGGCTTGCCTATGGTATCTGGACATCCCTAGAGCCCCCAAGAGCACTTTTGTTTGAGGTTTTGTTTACTGTGGCAGTAAGTGAAATTTGCCTGAACCCTGAATAAGCATAACATCCAGAATAACCTCCCAACATACTTTGAAATCTCTTAGACATAAAATCTCTATTTTATTTAATATTTCCCCCTTTTGTTAAAGTTCTTTCTCCAAATGCATTGCCAATTAACACCTTGTAATAATCCTTCAGTGCCACAGAGCCTCATCTCCATGTGTCAGGAAGATAGAGGGTTTATTTGCAGGAATTTGGCTTTGAGAGAGGCCACATTTGAGTAACAAGTAGGTTTTCAGGAGGTAACGCTTAGGCATTAATCATAATTAGGCTTAGTTTCATTATTACAGGAATAAGATTCATAAGTACAAGAATTAAGATCGTGGGCTTGACATATTGGCCTTTTTTTTTTTTTTTATTAGGAAAGTCATATATTCCAGAGGTTTTTTTTGCCATTTTGTTTGAGAATGTAACAGGACTTCCTCAGAAGGGAAGTTTAATATTTTAACTACTAGGTGGGCCTCTGTTTATCCAGAAAACATACCTATGTCAACAAGCATATATATTTATGCACCATAGAAGTATGCTTTAAGTGCATTTTTCCTCATTTACTGGTCCACTATCAACACCTTGTATTAGTGATGTAACTTTGTTATAGATTCTGAAAGAAAATTCTTATATTTTTATTATTAACCATAGTCTTCGGCCAACACAGAATTCTCTGTGTTATACAATCGCATGTTTTATCATCTAGCTTTACTTCTAGAAACATATATGAACCAAAAGTTCTCCTTCAACCACGTTCGCACACATACTTCAGCTCTGTTAATTCCACTCACATCGCTGTGCCACCATCATCTCCATTCATTTCCAAATCATTACAATCAACCTAATTATAAATTCTTCACAAATTAAGCACCAACTCACCATTCTCTACTTCCATTCTAGGTCCTGGTAACATATCTTCTAGTTACTACTCTTTGAGTCTGCTTACTATACTTAGTTCATATCAGTGATATTGTACAATATTTGTCCTTTGGTGTTGGGCTTATTTCACTCGACATAAGGTCCTCAAGGATCATCCATGTTGTCACATGCATCAGAACTTCATTCATTCTTACAGATGAATAATATTCCATCTAATGTATGTACCACGTTTTGTTTACCCATTCATCTGTTGATGGACACTTGGGTTGCTTCCATCTTTTGGCTAAATTGTAAATAATGTTGCTATGAACATTGGTGTGCATATATCTGTTTGTGTCCCTGCTTTCAATTCTTCTAGGCATATATCTAGTAGTGGGATTGCTGGACCCTATGGCAATTCTATACTTAGCTTCCTGACGAATAACCAAATTGTCCCCCACAGTGGCTGCACTAGTCTACATTCCCACCAGCAGTGAATGAGTGTTCCTATTTCTCCACATCCTTTCCAACATTTGTAGTTTTCTGATATTTTAATAGCAGCCAGTCTAGTAGGTATCAAATGATATCTCATTGTAGCTTTGATTTCTGCTTCCCTAATAGCTAGTGATGAGCATTTTTTCATGTGCTTTATAAACTTTTACATTTTCTCTTTTGAAAAAAATGTATGTTAAAGTCTTTTCCCCAGTTCTTCACTTTTTTAATGAACCCAGCAGATAGCACTCTCCATCCAGTTGTTCCCTGCAGTACAATGGTGTTACTGTGCCTTTAATTTTCAGCTGACAAAGCCTCACCCCTGATGGGGTGTGGTTGAGACTGAGGCTGCCTGATGAAGCTGTTGCTCCTGAGATCTGAGTTCTCTAATCAACTGCCACAACCAGTGCTGGGCCCCTAGAGGAAGGTGGGGTTAATCTGTTTGTCCTGCCCTAAGAGAGAGGAACCTGACTGTGTCCTGCTTCCTCGCCTACCTGGGATGCCTTGGGGCATGGATCTTCCGCCCTTTTAATATGGGTGGACTGAATCTGTCCCTGCTACCCAAAGGGAATGATTAGACCACATCCTGCTTCCTCTCCTGCCTTGGGCACCTTGGACCCAAGACCTCTAGCCCTTTAAATTAGGCAATGTGATTCTGCCCTAACTGCCCTGAAAGAGTGTTCACACTGTAACCTGCTTCCTCTCCTGCGTAGGGTGCACTGGACCTGGGACTGCTGTGACCTTTTAAGGTAGACAGGCTGGATCTCTGCTCTGCCCAGAGAAAATGATCAAACTGTACCCAACTTCCACTCCTGCGAGACATGGGGGCCCGAAAATTGGCCACCCGTGGCTTTCCAACCTGGGCACACTGAACCTGATCTCTACCATTCTAGGAGTCTAGTGTGTATTTCAATCACCCCTCCTTCCACTCCTGCTGGGGGTGGAGATAGAACAAAGGCTGCTGGCTTCTGTGTGGCTTAGGCGGGTTTAAACTTCAGCCGTGCTCAGAATGGAATCCAGGTAGCCAAATTTCTATTCAAGAGCCATAGTCAGTGTCAGGCAGTTTCCCTGTTTCCAGCCAGGGAGTGGCTCCCAAGGTGCCCTGCCTCACCAGTGGAGGATGGGCACCAGCCTCTGCCCTGTCAAGGGATCTACTCAGGAATCTTCACTGCAGATTGTCAGTCTCCTCCTTCCACTCTCCCCTGCATGGTGAAGAGACTCTGGTCTCCAGAGTCCCCCAAACAGTTGCTCCAGACAGATCCTGACTGATTATTAGCTGCCCTATGGGATAAGCTAATTGTTAGTGCTTTCCTACTCTGTTGACATCTTGGATCACATCCCATAAGTTTTGATATGTTGTGTTCTCATTTTATTCACCTCAAGATATTTACTGATTTCTCTTGCAATTTCCTCTTTGACCCACTAATTGTTTAAGAATGTGTTGTTTAACTTCCATATTTCTGTGAATTTTCCAGTTCTCTGCCCATTATTGATTGTTGTGGTTCAAGAAAGTGCTTTGTATAATTTCAATCTTTATAAATTCATTGCAACATGTTCTATGACCTAACATGTGGTCTATCCTGGAGAATGATCCATGAGCACTTAAGAAGAATGCATATCTTGCTTTTTTGGGTGACAGTGCTCTGTACATATCCATTAGGTCTAATTCCTTAATTGTATTATTCAAGATCTCTGTTTTTTATTGATCCCCTGTCTAGATATTCTGTCTGTTGCTGAGTGTGTGTATTGAAGTACCCCACTATTACTATAAAGGCATTTCTTTCTCCCCATATTTTTGCTAGTGTTTGCCTCATGTATTCTGAGAGACACCCTGGTTAGGTGCATAAATATTTGTGAATGTTCTTTCTTCTTGTTAGATTGCCTTTTTTATTAATACATACTGTATCTCTTTGTCTCTTATAACATTTTTACATTTGAAGTCTATTCTGTCCAATATTAGCATAGTTAGCCCAGCTTTTTTTTTTTTTTTTTGGTTACTGCTTGCTTGGAAAATCATTTTCCAACCTTTCACTTGCAACCTATTTGTGTCCTTTGGTCTAAGGTGAATCTCTTAAGACAGCATATAGATGGAGCATATATTTTTTTATCCATCTTGCCAATATGTGCCTCTTATTTGGAGAGTTTAACCCATTAATAATCAGTACTGTTACTGTAAAGCAGTAATTACTTCAAATATTTTATTTTTAGGCTTTATATGCCATATCTTATTTGTTTCTTTTTTTCACTCCTTTAGTTGCCCTTACTAATAATCTTCCTTTCTACATCCTCCTCCAAACCTGACTCTCCTGTGTTTTTCTTTCAGCCTGCATAACTCCATTAGTGTATCTTGTAGGTCAGGACTCTTGTTGATGAATTCTCTTAATTTTTATTTATCTGTGAATATTTTAATCTCTCCCTCATTTTTAAAACAATTTTGCTGGATAACCAATTCTTAGCTAACAGTGTTTTACTTTGAGTACCTTCAATATGTCATATCACTGCCTTCTCGCCTCCATGGTTTCAGACGAGTAATCAGCATTTAATCTTCCAAAGAATTCCTTGTATGTGATGAATCTCTTTCCTTTTGCTGCTTTCAAGATTCTATCTTTATCTTTGGCATTTGACAATCTGATTAGTATGTGTCTCATAGTAGACTTGCTAAGATTTATTCTGTTTGGATTACAATGCACTTCCTGAACATGTACATAAATGTCTCTTATAAGAGTTGGGAAATTTTCTGCCATTGTTTCCTCAAACACTCCTTCTGCCTCTTTTCCCTTCTCTTCTCCATCTGGGCCACCCATAACGCATATGTTTGTGCATTTCATGCTGCCATTCAATTTCTTGAGTCCCTGCTTAATTTTTTTCCATTTTTTTCTCTATCTGTTCTTCAATCTGTGTGATTTCAGATATCCTATCTTCTAATTCACTAATTCTTTCCTCTGTATGCTCAAATCTGCTGTTGTGTGAATCTAGTATATTTTTAATTTCTTGTATTGTGTCTTTCATTACCATAAGATTTGTTATTTTTGTGTGTGTATATGTTTACAACTTATTAAGAATGCTCACCCAGTGTCTTCTTAATATCTTTGGCCATCTCACGGAATTTATTAAGGAGATTTGTTTGCATATTTATGATTAGTTATCTCAAATCTTGTGTTTCTTCTGGAAGTTTAATTTGTTTCTTTGACTTGGCCATATCTTCCTGTTTCTTAAGTATGGCCTGTGATTTTTTGCTGATGTCTAGACATCTCTTTATCTTGATGTGTTTACTATGTTGGTCAATTTCCCTCTTTTGCCTAGAGTTGTATTGTTGTTTTGCTTTGTGTTAAGGTTCTTCTTTTACACTTGGTTCCATTTATTCTAAATCTTTAGAATTGCCTGTGTTTCACTGATAAAAAGAAGAGGAAAAGAAAAAAGAAAAGGAATAAAAAGAGGAAAAGGAAAGCAAAGTAAGGGCCACCCTTTCAAGCCACCAGTGTTTGTATAACTCCCCAACTCTAGTCGCCTATGCTCCTTTCCTCTCATTCCTACTGCTCCCCCATTGCCCAGCTGGGCTTCTCCATGCTATCCACCCTTGTGAATAACTCTGCCATTCCACTGCTCCCCTGGCACCTAGTTAGGGTTCCCTTCACTTGCCATCCATGCTGATTATCCCACAGCCCCACCACTTCCCCTATGCTCAGCAAGCCCACCTGTCTTTCTGCTGCTTCTAGAGAAAAAGTGCACCCTACTGTTCCCTACTCCACCATCTTTCTAAACCATTCAATCTTTATTGCTCTTTTATGAGCAAGTTTGAACATATCAGATCTTAAAATATATGTAAAAACCAGAAAAATATGACTTGCAAATAAGAAAAAAAATAAATCAAAAGAATTCTCAGTTTCAACTTAGGATATATGAAGTTGGAAAGAACACTGCCCTACCCTAATAACATGTAAAAATCAGATAATCTATAAAAATACTTTTCTTGACCATCTCAGAGAACTGAGATCACAGGACAACTAGACTAAAATCTAAAGAAAGACAGGTGTTTGCATGGAGATATGAGACAAGAACACTTCCTACCTTAGGACAGACAAGTGAAAAATATTAGCTGGTAAGAAACATTCAGTGAAATATCTTAAAAACATCGTTGAAAGTGTTATGGAGAAGTATAAAGGTAGAGAATCTCTAGGAACAACAGACACAAGCAATAGGAATTTGATTTCACTTTTATGCTCTTCTCTATAGCTCCTTACTGGGTTTTCATGAGAAGGGCTGAAGTTATGGGAAATCTGGGAAAAAAGGTTTCCTCCAGACAAGTGGGTAAAGCACTCTCTGCTAGAAAAACACAAAGCTGTTCCTGAATCAGTTTCCCCAACATCATTGCATCCAATGCTCTTAGATGACTTCTTTTCTGGGGGATATTTACAGATGAAGACCAATTGTAGCAAGAGAAACAGAAAAAAAATCTCTATTCCTGGGGAAAAGAGGGGGAAATATTCTGAGCCCATAGTCAAGATCCTTCCTATCATAGTTTGAGATTATTTATAAATCCCAAAAAGCAAAAGATTATGTTTGTAAACTGATATATTCCTTTGGGTGCAATACTCTTTGGTTGTATTAATTCAGTGAGAGGCCTCTGATTACGTTTACCTGATAAAATCAATTTAGGGTTTTGATTCTACCATGCTAGTAAAGCATGACTCAGGTTGAGTACCAGCCCACTTGGTGGGATGAAATAAACAGACACTCACTCAAGAAGACACACAGGAAGAAAGAGAGTGCTGCCATTTTTTTTTTTCAGGTAAGACTTGTTTTATTAACTTATTTCAAATATAATATAAAAATGTATTGATTTGTTACTATATGATTACTAAAGCACAACCTATAATAGGGTTAAAACAAATGAGATATCATTTTCAACAAAGGATATGTAAAAAAGCATACCTGACCTTTTGAAATCACTCATCATTTTCCATGGTCTGCAATTTCCTTAAGAACAATATATTTTATTTTCATTGGTTTTATTTTTATTTTTAAAGAAGCCTTAGACTACATAAATGTTACATAAAAAATATAGGGGATTCTCATATGCCTCTCCCTCTCCCTCTCTGACACTTTCCCACATTAATAACACCTTTCATTGGTGTGGTAGATGTGTTACAATAAATGAACACATACTGAAACATTGCTACTAACCGTGACTATAGATTACATTATAGTTTACACTCTGCCCTGAACAATTTTATGGGTTATGAGAAAATGTATAATGGCCTGTATGCATCATTGCAATGTCATGCAGGACAATTCCAATGTCCCGAAGATGCCTCCATCTTATACCTATTCTTCCCTCTCCCTGTGTAGCAGTTTGATATTGTTTATGAATTCCAAAAATAGATATTGGATTATGTTTGTAAACTGGTTTGTTCCCTGGGGCATTTTAGATTATATTGGATTCAGAGGTTTCACTTTTACTTGACTAAATAATGATTAAGGATTTAATTGGGCCACATAAGTAGGATGCTGAGTTCCGCCCCCTTGGTGGGCAGGAACTCCCAGAGAAACCACACTGCAGAGAAGAGAGGTAAAAATTTTGATCATGGAGCCCAGGAAGTAAACACACAGAGAAGCAGACAGATGAGGAAGGAGAGAAGGCTCCATTAGATATGGCAGAAGTTCTGGGAAGAGAGACAGTCACTCGCCTGATAGTCTACAGCTGGCCTTATGGAGAGAGTAAAGCAGCTGAGCCTGGAGAGAAATGAGCCCCAGGAAGAGAGGAACCCAGAAAGCCTGAACCCATGCAGATGTTGGCAGCCATTTGCTCCAACATGTGGCAACAAACTTTGGTGAGGGAAGTAACTTATGCTTTATGGCCCGGTAACTGTAAGCTTCTACCCCAAATAAATACTCTTTATAAAAGCCAACAGATTTCTGGTATTTTGCATCAGCACCCCTTTGGCTGACTAATACACCCTCCTCTCAGAACCTCTGGTGGCCACCGCCTTTATATCAATGATAAGTGTTGTTCTATTGCTAGAATAATAATAAGTCCATAATAAAAAAATAATAAGTCTATTTTAGTCAATTTTTCATTCCTCAATCTTGAGGATTTTGGGATGGTGATGCCCACTCTGTTTCTAATTAAAGGGGGCTTAGATCCCATGGGGCAGATGTATAGAACTATCTTGCTTGCAGTTGCAGACACTCTCTGTTCCTTGGGATAGGCATTATCTATCATCATCTCCTTGTTATTTGTCCTGGGTGAGACCAATACTGGAAAGTAGGTGCTGCAACTCTGCTGAGATTCAGGGCTCAACCAGTACATAAACAGCTAGAAGATTTAATTTTCTGGGACCTATATTTAACAAGTACAGTACTAATTATAGGTTCAAATAAAATGGGCAGAAGATCCATATGTAGGGAAATTATAAATGAGTCTAGCTCTGTTACACTGGGGAACATAAATTCCAAAGTAAGGCCTACTGACAGGGTACTGAATTCCTGAACTAATTTGCCCTGTTTATAGTGTCTACATGTCTCTAGAGCCCTCAAGAGCCCTGCTGTTTAAGGCACTGTTAAATATTCCATAGAGGCATGCCCCAGGTGTGCCTTATCCCACATATCCCCCACACCCAATGCCCTACACCAGTAACCCTCTCCTGCCATATTTGCCAAAAGAACATTTCCACTATTGTAGGTTTAATCACAGACCTGCAAATCCCCAGAGTTCACCCGCTCCTTCCTCCAACCCTTCCCCCAGGTCCATGGATAGTCCGAAACCTCCCCACCCTACTTCCCCTCACAGACCAGCATCGTTGAAACCAATCACATCACTGCACCACTCACATGCCCATCAACTGTCCAACCACACTTTTCCAACTTATCATAGATTTTGCCCATATTGGCATCAGCTCACCACCCTCTACATCTTTTCTGTCTCCTGTTAACCTATCTACCAGGATCTAGCTCTCTGATTCTGCTCAATTTAATGAAGTCATATCAGCAGGATCATATAATATTTGTCCTTCAGTGACTGGCTTACTTCATTCAACATAAAGTCTTCAAGATTCATTCAAGTTATTCAGTGTGTTAATACTGCATTCCTTCTTACAGCTGAGTAATATTCCATTGTATGTATATACCACAGTTTGTTTATCCATTCATCTATTGATGGAAATTTGTATTGCTTTCAACTTTTGGCAATAGTGAATAATGCCACTAATGAACATTGGTGTGCATATATCTGTTCATGTTCCTGATTTCAAATCTTCTGGGTATATACTCAGCAGTGGAATTGCTAGATCATATGGCAGTTCTATACTTAGCTTCTTGAGGAAACACCAAATTGTCCTCCACCATGGGTTCACCATTCTACATTTCCACCAGCAGTGGATGAGTGTTCCCTTTTCTCCACATCCTCTTCAACACTTGTAGTCCTCTGTAATTTTAATAGCGACCAGCCTAATATGTGTAAAATGATATCTCATTGTAGTTTTGATTTGCATTTCCCCAATAGCTAGTGATGTTGCATAACTTTTTGTGTGCTTTTTTTTTCCATTTGTATTTCTTCTTTGGAGAAGTATCTATTGAAATCTCTTGCTCATTTTTTAATGGGTTGTTTGTCTTTTTATTTTCGAGATGTAGCTTTTCTTTATATATGCTGGATATTATGCCTTTGTTGGATAGATGGTTACCAAATATTTTTTTTTCCCTTTGAGTAGGCTGATTTTTCACTTTCTTGACAAACTACTTTGAAGCACAAATTTTTGAATTATGCATAAGTTCCATTTGTCTATTTTTTTCTTTCATTGATTGTGCTTTGGGTGTAAAGTTTAAGAAACCATTTCTTACTACAAGATCTTGTAGATGATACCTTACATTATCTTCTAGAGTTATGGTCTTGGTTTTTATATTTAGATCTTTGATCAATCTTTAATTAATTTTTGTATAGGTTGTGAGATGGTAATCCTTTCTATGGATATGGATATCCAGTTCTCCAAGAACCATTTATTAAAGAGGCCATTCACTCCCAGTTGAGTGGGTTTGGTGACCTTGTCAAAAAACAGTTGACCGTATATGCGAGGATCTGTATCAAAACTCTCAGTTCTTTTCCATTTGTCAGTATGTCTATCCTTGTGCCAATACCATGCAATTTTGACCACTACAGCTTTGTAGTATGTTTTAAAGTCAGGTAGTGTGATTCTTCCAGTGTCGCTTTTCATTTTCAATATGTCATTGGCTATTCAGGGTCCCTTGCCCTTCCAAATAAATTTAATAATTAGCTTTTCCAATTCAGTAGAAAATCCTGTTGTAAATTTTATTGGAATTGCATTATATCTGTAAATCAGTTTGGTTAGGACAGACATCTTAATGATGTTTAGTCTTCCCATCCATGAATAGGGAATAGTCGTCCATTTATTAGTTCTCCTTTGATTTCCTTTAACTATGTTGTGTATTATTCTGCATACAAGTCCTTTAGATCTTTATTTAAGTTTATTCCTAGGAATTTTATTCCTTTAATTGATATATAAATTGATTTTTTTTCTTGATTTCTGCCTCAGATTGCTCATTATTGGTTTACAAAATGCTACTGATTTTTGTGTGTTAATCTTATATCCTGCCACTTTGCTGAGCTCATTTATCAGCTCTAAAAGCTTTGTTATAGATTTCTCAGGACTCTCTATGTATACGATCATGTCATCTGCAAATGATGAAACTTTTACTTCTTCCTTTCCAATTTGGATACCTTTTATATCTTTTTCTTGCCTAATTACTCAAGCAAGTACTTCTGACACAATGTTAAATAAAAGTGGTGACAATGGGTATCCTTGTCTTGTTCCAGACCTTAGTGGGAAATCCTTAGCATTTCACCATTGAATATGATGTTATTTGTTGGTTTTTCATATATACCCTTTATCATGTTGAGGAAATTTCCTTCTATTCCAATCTTTTGAAGTTTTTTTTTTAATCAAGAAAGGGTGCTTATTTTGTGAAATGCTTTTCTGCATCAATAGAGATGAACATGTGATTTTTAAATTTCAATATGTTAATGAGGTGTAAATTAAATTGATTTTCTTATGTCAAATCATTCTTGCATACCAGGGATGAAACTCACTTGGGTCATGGTGTATAATTTGTTTGATGTGTTGTTGAATACGATTTTTAACAAGTATTTTGTTGAGGCTTTTAGCATCCAGTTTCATTAGAGAGATTGGTCTGTAGTTTTTCTTTCTTGTGGCATCTTTATTTGGCTTTGGTATTAGGGTGATGTAGGCATCATAGAATGAGTTAGGCTATGTTCCCTCCACTTCCATTTTTTGCAAGAGTTTAAGCAGGATTGGTGTTAGTTCTTTCCAGAATGATTGACAGAATTTACTTGTGAAGCCATCTGGTCCTTGGGCTTTTCTGTGTTGGAAGGGTTTTGATCACTAATTCCATCTTGTTACTTGTGACTGGTCTGTTGAATTTATCAAATTCTTCTTTCATCAATGTAGGCTACTTGTGTGTTTTTAGAAATTTGCCCATTTCATGTAAGTTATCCATCTTGTTGGTATACAATTTTTCAAAGTATCCTCTTATTATACTTTTTATTTCTGTGGGATCAGTGGTGATATACCATTCCTCATTTCTTATTTTACGTATTTACATTTTCTCTTTCTTTTTTTTTTTTTGTTAGTCTAGTTAAGCGTTTGTCAATTTTATTAATTTTCTCAAAGAACCAGCTTGTCGTTTTGTTAATTTTTTCTATTGCTTTCTAATTTTCAATTTCATTTAGCTCTGCTCTAATCTTCATTATTTCCTTCTTTCTACTTGCTTTGGGATTAGTTTGTTGTTATTTTTCTAATTCTTTTAGGTGTCCAGTTAGGTCATTGATTTTAGATCTTTTTTCTTTTTTAATATAGGCATTGATAGTTACAAACTTCCCTCCCAGCACTGTTTTTGCTGCATCCCATAGGTTTTGATACATTGTGTTCTCATTTTCATTCATTTCAAGGTAGTTACTGATTTCTTTTGCAATTTCTTCCTTGACCCACTGATTGTCTAAGACTGTGTTGTTTAACTTCCATATCTTTGTGCCTAATCTGGATCTCTCCCCCTTACTGATTCCCAACTTCATTCCATTGTGGTCAGAGAAATTACTTTGTATAATTTCAATCATTTGAGTTCATTGAGAGTTGTTCTGTGGCCCAGCATGTGGTCTATTCTGGAGAATGACCCATGTGCACTTGAGAAGAATGTATATTCCACTGTATTTGGGTGTAATATTCTGTATACATCTATTAGGTCTACCTCTTCTAACATATTATTCAAGGTATCCATTTCTTTATTGATCCTCTGTTGAGATGTTTTCCAATGTTTGCCTCATGTATTTTGAGGCACCCTGATTAGGTGCATAAAAGTTCATGACTGTTCTTTCTTCTTGTCTTCTTGATAGATTACTCCTTTTATTAATATATAGTGTCCTTCTTTGTCTTTTACAATAATTTTGCATTTAAAGTCAATTTTGTCCAATATTAGTATAGCTACTCTCACCCTTTTTTGGTTATTGTTTGCATGTAAAATTGTTTTCCAACCGTTTGCTTGCAACCTCCTTGCATCTCTGGGTTTAAGGTGAGTTTCTTGTAGAAACCATATAGATGAGTCATATTTCCTTTTCCATTCTGCCAGTCTGTGTCTCTTGATTGGAGAGTTTAAATCATTAACATTCAATGTTATTACTGTCAAGGAATTACTCACATTAGCCATATTTTCTTTAGGCTTACATATGTTATCTTTTAAGTTGTTCTTATGAATAATCTTCCTTCCAAGACTCTCTTCCAACCCTCTCTCTCCTGTTTTTTTCATTTCAACCTTCAGAAATACCGTTAGTATTTCTTGAAGGGCAGGCTTCTTGTTGAAAAACTCTCTTAATTTCTGTTTATCTGTGAATATTTGGAACTCTTCTTCATTTTTGAATGACAGCTTTGCTGATTACAGAATTCTTGGTTGATTTTCTTTTTGTACCTTAACTCTGTCATTCCACTGCCTTCTTGCCTCCATGGTTTCAGATGAGTAATTGGAGCTTAATCTTATCAAGCTTCCATGGATATGATGGATCTCTTTTCTCTTGCTGCTTTCAGTATTCTCTCTTTGTCTTGAGCAATAGACAATTTGATAAGTATTTGTATCAAGGGTAAGCCTGTTAGGATTTATACTGTTAGGGGTGCACTGCCTCTGCCTGTTCAAAGTTGCTGTTGTGTGCTTCCAGTGTAGTTCTGATTTCTTGCATTGTGCCATTCATCACCATAAAATCCGTTATCTTTTTATGTATATTTACAGCTTTTTCAGTATGTTCTCCCAGTGTCTTCTTAATATCCTTTATCTCTTCCTTCACTTCATTAAGTTGATCCATGACTTTTATTTGGACATCCTTGTTTAGTTGTTGCACTTTCTGTATCTCCTCCTGTTTTTCAGTTTGTTCATTTTACTGGGCCATGTCTTCCTATTTCTTAGTATGGCTTATACTTTTTTGTTGGTGTCTAAGCATCTGTTTATCTTGATAGGCTTATTTGGTTGGTTAGTTTCTCCTTCTACTCTAGATTTTATTTTTTGTGGTAAGGTTCCTTTTTGACACTTGGTTCCTTTTATTCTTTATCCTTGTAGTTGTCTGCATTCCCTTGAAAAAAATATTAGGACCAAAGAAAAGGAAAGAGAGATGAAGAGAAAAAGAGAATAATAGAAAATATTAGAATAGGAACTGTACAAGAATCAGGAAAATAAATAATACAAATAAAAAATCATTTTAAAAAAGGAATAAGAATTTAAAAAGTGGAATAAAAAATAGAAGAAATACATTACATTAAAAGGCCAGAAAGATGAGAAGAGAAGAAAAACAAGAGATAGGAAAAGAAAAAATGAATACCAAACAAGAAGAGGTAGAATGAAAGGAAAGCAACAGAAAATAGAAAATGGAAAACTGATGGGAAGAAAATAAATGAAGTATGTAAAAATAAGTAAAAGAAAAAAAAAAAAAGAATGGAAAATAAAATAAAGAAAAAGCAACCTAGGAAAAACAGGCTTCCATTGTAGCCCCTAGGGATTGTCTCAGACTGCCATTTCTCTTCAATCAATTACCCTGCAGCCTGCCCTCCACAAATGAGGTGCCCAGTTGTAGTGAATAAAATTAAAAATTAAAAAAAAAATTTAAATAACAGATAAAAAAACCCAAAACAAAACAAAACAAAAAACTCAGTCTATACCAGGAGTTCTTAACCTTTTTTGTTCCACAGATTCCTTGCCAGTCAGGTGAACACCACAGACCCCTTCTCAGAATGTAGCAGCAGATAGTTTTATGACACTCAACATTGAAGGTCAGAGAAAATAAAGATAATAAATTTATTTTTTTTAACTCAAACTCACAGACCCCCTGAAATGGGTCCATGGACCCCTAGATAAGAAACCCTGGTCCATATGTTCCCTTTCATAAGATACCAGATGAGTGCCTGGTATCCCAGTGGATCACCTTTTGGATCCCTTCTCTTAGGAGGTACCAGGAATCTAACCAGAGACCTTGTATATACAAGACAGGAATTCTTACACTGAGCTACACCCACTCCACAGGTTAAGTAAGCTTCTGAAATCTTATCTGACTCATCCCATCCCTGTTCCCTCAGGCAAATTAGGCTTCTAAAAATTTGCTGCAACCATGCTGGTTAGGTACCTGTCTCTGCCCCTTCACTGACCTAGTTTCTCTCTCTCCCAGAGTGGCTGGATATGACAGCCTGCCTGATCAGATCACTGCTCCCCTCTCCTTGGGGCTGCTTCAGTGCTGGCTGTGGTCTTTTTTGAATGCTCAAAGGGGATTCAGCTGGCGAAACTCACTAAAAAGAAACCACTCTCCACCCTCCGCCAGACCCCTCTTCCTCCCAGAAAATATTCTTCCTCACTCAGTAGGCTGCAGTATGACAGGAAATTTACCGAGATTATTTGCCTTGAGGGTGGGGTATATATGCCATTCCCAGCCATAAGGGCGAGTAACTCACAGTTTTCTTTTGGCCTCTTGGTATCTCTTTCCCTCTCCCTCCTGGATGGTGTGCCACACTCTCCTGTTCTGCAGATCCCCCAAACAGCTCCCTCAAGCTCAAGTAGCTTTTTGCCCTTCCTCCATTGTTTTTGTGGCAAAGTTGAGCTCTGCCTACCTACTTTGATGCCATCTTCCCAGAAGTGTCGAGAGCTCTGTGATTTTTTCTCTTGAGGCCCAGGGGAGAGACAAGCCATTTGCTTGATAGTTTGCTGATGACCTTGTGAGCTAAGATTGATATAGAAGGCCCAGGAAGAAACAAGCCCTCTGCAAAGAGAGAGGAAGCCATGAGAGAAAAGTCCTATGCCAGCCTACAGTTGAGAGAAAGAAAGTCCAAAGGGGAAAGCTGAACCCTTGAAGAGATCAGCAACCATCTTGCTTCAACACATGGCAACTGACTTTAGTGAGAAAGCAACCTTGAGTTGGACTCTTTAGGGCCTTGTAACCGTAAGCTTTTGCCCCTATTAAATACCCTTTATAAAAGCCAATAGATTTCTGGCAGGCTAATACACATCCCCACTGGAGGAACTGCAGAATAATCTAGAAGATCCCTCTGCTCCCCACTCTCTGAGTTTCAGGAATACAGTGCCTGCCTATTCTTGAGGCTGAACAAGGACATATTATCCTTGTCTTCCAACCTACCACAACCAAGCTAGCAAGCACTATGTAGCAATTAACATCATAATACTACTGGGGTAAAGGAAAGAACATGAAGAGGGACTCTCTGAGGCACATATATAAAGAGAAATCTTTGTTGAGGGGGAGCAGACATTAAGAAAATTCCTCCAGGCAAGAAGCCAACATCCTAAACACAAAATTACATGTGAGGAATTTTTAAGCCTGTGTTGCACTGAGGGTAACCATTAAATATCAAAAACAAAACCCAACTCAATTTCTGTTTATATTGACTAAATTCATCAAACAAAATGAAAATTCTAGAATTGAAAAAAATAATACCTAAATTGCAAAAGACAATATCTGAATTGAAGATTTTTTAAAAAATTAAACCAAAGAGTAAAAGAAAAAAAAGGTCATTGAACTCAAAGATACATGAATAGAAAATATTCAAAATGAAGCATAGAAAGAATGAGAAAAAGAACAATAACTAAACAGAGTCAGCAATGTGAAGACTAAAATCAAATAGTTTAACATACATGAAATTAGAGTTCCAGAAGAAGAACAGACACCAAGAAGGGAATATTAGAAGAGATAAGTGCTAATTTATTGAAGAAATTATTAAATATAAAACAAATAAACAAAAAAATACACATAAAACAAGCTCAGTGAAACTGAGGCAGGGTAAAAACCAAGAGATTCATAACTAGACCCATTATATTTATACAGATAAAAGTGGAAGAAAACGAAAAATTACTTAAAGTTGCCAGAGTTAAAAAACAATTATATTCAGGGAAAGAATGATATCTGACTTCTCATCATAAACAAAGTAAACCAAAGGAAAATAGAATGACATTTGTGATAAAAATAAAAAAATGAACCTAGAATAACGAATTCAATGACGATATCTTTCAAAACTGAAAGTGAAATAAAGACCCTTTTCAGAGGAAATTAAAAAGGCTGAGAAAATCATCACTAGCAGATCCACACTATAAGAACTCTTAAAAAAAATTATCCAGGCTAAAGAAAAATGACTGAAATACACCTCTGGAGGATGGAGTGAAAAGCACCAGTAAATGCAAATATTTCGTTAAATGCAAAAACTATTTTCCCTGTTTCCTAGAAGATTGTTTGTTGTACAAAGCAAAAATGATAAGTTATACTGGGGATTATAAAAATATGCATATTTAAAACATGACAACAATATTCTAAATTTCAGGAATATGATAAATAGGACACAGTTGGTAAGAATCTTACATTGCACAAGAATTGGTATAATATTTATACAAAGCAGACAATGATAACTTAACTGTGCCTAAATTAAATCCCATGGAAGTCACTATGAAATATTAAAACGGTAATAGATAAGACTCTAAAGGAGAAAATAAATAATAAACATACTGAAAGTAAGTGGAGAAAAAAAACATAAAAGAGTAACTTTAACAAATAGAAAACAAATAGTAAGATGATAGACTTAAACCAAACCATTTCAATAATTTAATTAGACATTAATTAACTTTAATAAGATAAACATTTTGACTTCAAGGCAACAGTTTCCATGACCAGATTCTCACAAAGACACTAGCTCTATTCTCTTTAGAGGAAAAATTTTAATATTATGCAGCAGGATTGAAAGTAAAAGGATGTAAAACTGTATATATCATGAAAATACCTATCAAAAGAAGTGGCAATATGGCTATACAAATATTAGATAATTTATAAGTCAAGATAAAGAGAATAGAACTAATGTGAGATATTTCTTATTGCTTAAAATGCCAATTCTTCAAGAAACATAATGATCTATAATGTGTATGCTCTCAATTCCATGGTATTATCATACATGGAAAAAATTTTGACATGAATAAAAGAATAAAAAATTTTAAATTTACAATCACAGCTGGAGATTTTAACACCCGTTCTCAGTTATTGATAGATGAAGTATATAAATACATTTTTAAAAACCACCAAGGAAATAAAATAGTTTAACAGCCTGAATAAGCAAACTAGCCTAAGTGACTTTTCTACACTATTTTCAATAATTTCTGAATACACATTATTTTTAAGATAGAACAGTCAGGAAGAGAGACCATAAGCTGTGGTAAAACCCCTGGCTCACTGTAGCCAAATGAGAGAGGAACAGACATCTTCCTCCCTGTCAACTGTTTCAAGGAAAAAGGGAGGGGGAGATTGGGGTTCTTATTTTCAGGGAATTCGGCCAGCAGAGCCCGCATTGAATCTTCAATCTGGAGGCTCAACATAGGAACACAGGAAAGTCGAGACTGAAACACCTCCATGGAAAGGTTTGCTGACTAATGCCATCTCCTTGCTGGTCTGGAAACTGCATGGACAAAAACTGCACTCTCTGTATCCAACCCCTGGGAGAAAATCTGCGCCCCACTAGTGAGCCCCCAGCCTAATTTTGAAATCTTAAGCCGGGCAATTTTAAAGGCTGAAAATAAGTTGTACCAAATATCGAAGAAGAGATGGGGTTGGGGGGGAAGGAATAGGCAAGAGAGAGAAATTAGCCATGAGAGAAAATACACCAACATGTGCAGGTGCTTAGACATCAGCAAAAAATTACAAGCCATACTAGGAAACAGGAAGAGATGGCCCAGCCAAAAGAACAAACCAAAGATCTTGAAGAGATACAGGATTTAATACAATTAATCACTGATAATCACACAACTCTCCTAAGTCACTTCAAAGAATTTAAAGAAAATATGGCTAAAGAAATAAAGGATATTAAGAAGACACTAGGAGAGCATAAAGAGCAATTTGAAAGCCTGCAAAGAAAAGTAACAGACCTTATGGGAATGAAAGACACGGTGGAAGAGATAAAAAATACAACAGAGACACATAAGAGCAGATATGAATTGCTTGAACACAGAATTAGTGATTTTGAAGATAGAATATATGAACTGGAAAAGACAGGAGAACAGAAAGAGAAGAGAATGAAAAAAATGCAACAGAGTCTCAGGGGATTGGACAATGCAGAAAGCACAAGCATTCACTTATTGGCATCCCAGAAGGAGAAGAGAATGGAAAAGGGGCAGAAAGAATATTTGAGGAAATAATGACCAAAAACTTCCCAACTCTTATGAAGGACATAAATGTCAATATCCAAGAAGGGCAATGTACTACAAACAGTAAATAAAAATAGATCTACCATGGAACACCTACTATTCAGAATGACAAATACCAGAGATTTAAAAAAAAAGGGATTCTGAAAGCTACAAGAGAAAAGCAAAGTATCACATACAAGGGAACCTTGGTAAGATCAAGAGCCAACCTCTCATCAGAAAGCATGGAGGAGAAGAGAAAGTGGTATGACGTATAAAAGAGAAAAAACTGCCTGCCAAGAATTCTGTATCTTGCAAAGCTGTCCTTCAAAAATGAGGGTGAGTTCAGTCTTCACAGACAAACAAAAACTGATAGAATATGTTAGCAAAAGACTAGATTTGCAAGAGATATTAACGGGGGTGCTGCAGCCTGAAAGGAAAAAACAAGGGCAAGAGATTTGGAAAAGAGTTTAGAAATGAAGATTATTAGGAAGGGTAAACTACAAGATAAGAAGAACGACAATAGAACAATATAACAACAGAGAGCTGAAGGACAAAATGGATGAAGCAATTCGAAGTTTACAAGCAGCCCTTCACATCTATCCAATGAACTCTGAAATATGGAAAGAAGACCTTTCTTGGGCAAGAACACTCCAGAAGCACAGAAAGTGGCACAGAGGATTAAAAGGAGTGAATCATCAGCAGAAATAACAGATTTCTCACCAAAAGTCAATTCCTGACTATGACTTTGAAAGTGATGAGATTGTTGCTGTTTGTGTAGCTGTTGCTGAGAAACAGAAGACAGCTTCAACAAATAAAACAAGGGTTATTGTGTCTGCTTCTGGGACTGTGGAGACTGTAACTGAGAAGGAAGATGGTGCTCCAACACCACATGGAAAATGCATAGCATGAATTATTTGAACCTGTATTTTTTTTAATTATATTTAAAGTTTTAGATATAGGGACATTTATTCTGGAGAAACAGGGCAAAACTCCTGTTGTAAGATCAGTTTTTCAGATGAAGCATATAAATCTAAATGGCAGCATTATTGTATAGTGTTTGGACTATGCTTTGATAAATTATGATTTATACTTAAGATTAGAATTCTGAGCAAAATGTTTTTTATGTATAAATTAATTTAATCCAAATACATAGATGGACACATTTTAAAGACACAATTTGAAAATCAATTCTTGAATAGTAAGTAACTTGGTCAGTGTTATTAAAATGCTGACTCATTGACTTTTGTTTTATGATAAAGGAATTAAGTGATTGCTTTCTCTCCTAGAAATATACTGCTGTTACTATTCATTCCGTTTTCCTTGCTTCTGTAGAGTAAGTTTGTCACAATGTTTAAGTGTTTTTAAAATTCATTTTGATTCAAAATTATGGTTTTGTTTTATGTGGAATCTTTGGAAGTTCAGCCAAAAATGTGCGCAAATGTGAACAGTCTGAAGTTTCTCTCAATTCTGATTTGTGCTTAAGTTTTTGGCTTTAATGAATTTATAACAATGGTAGTTGCCTCCTTCAGTTAGATGTGTGAAGTACTGATAAATATTACAATGATGGTTTTATTTTTTAGATTCCTGTAGTTAGGTTAGTCCTTACCACAGGTGAGTCTTTTTTTAAATGTGCATTTTTTTTAATGAGTGGCTTTTACAGGTACATCACAATAAATTGTACTTCTACGTTTAAAAAACATGGGAGAGGGAGGGGGTACATGGGAATCCCTCATACTTTCGATATAACTTTTAAAATACAGTTTATTAGGTTAAAAAATGGTTTCATTGAACAATGTTTTATTAAATCCTTAGAGAATAGAGCAAGATTAAATATTACCCACATAATTTTAAGAGTACATCATAAACCTGACACCAAATTCTGACAGGGACATTACAAGAAAAGAAAATTTAGACCAATGATACTTCTGAAAATATATGCAGCAATCCTTAACAAAATATTAGTAATTGATTTTAGCATAATTTAAAGTATCTAGAATATAATGAGAAGTGGGCTTGCCAGAGAAAGACAAGGTTTATTTAATATTTCAAAAATCAGTGAATGTACCTAACCATAGTAAAAGAGTAATATTGTAAGAAAAAAATATCAAACAGAATAGAAAATCCAGAAATAAGACCACACACTTGATTTTCAAGAAAGACCCCAGGAGAATTCAGTGGGGGGAAATGAAGTTATTCTCAGCAAATTTTGCTAAAACAATATATCTATATTTTAAAAAAATAGACACTGGCCTCTCCCTCATACCGTCCATAAAAATGAACTCAAAATAGATCATAGACCTAAATGCAAATGCTAAAACCACAAACTTAAATAGATACATGTTACATATGTGAGGACATCTTTGTGATTTGGGGTGAGCAAAAATTTCTTAGAGAAGCTCAAAAGAGCACTAACCATAAAAGAAGAAAAAAATGACAGTGTTCATCAAAACTAAAATCATCTGCTCATCAAAAGATTCTGTTAAAAAGTGAGAAGACAGGAAAGAAAATGGAAGAAAATATTTCCAATGCAAATATTTGATAAAAGACTTGCATCCCGATTATTTATAATACTTTTAAAAACCAATAATTAAAGCACATTCCAATTTTCAAAATGATAAAAGGACTTGAATAGCTATTTGAAAAATAAGAACCTTCAAATTGCCAAGACACAGTAAAAGGCACCAAACATGCTCAATCATCAAGAAAATAGTTTACCAAAGTAATAATGATATGTCACTCCACACAAACAGAATCGCTCAAATTAGAAACATGCATAATATGAAATTTTGAAGAGGAATAGAACAGCTGGTAGTAAGTTAAATAGCCCAATAATCTTGATAAACTGCTAATTTCTAGTAACAGTAAACATTTATCTTCCATGTGACCTTGAGATTCCACTCCTAGGTTTTTATCAAATAGAAATGAATCATATGTTCCTAAAAATTGTACAGAAATATAAATAACACCTTCATTTATCAGAGTAAAAACTTGGAATTATCCCAAATACCAATCAACAGGATAATGAGTAAAAATTATCGAATATTCTTACAATGCAGTAATACTCAATAATGAATATACATACATACATACATACATATATATTTATTTGGTACACACAAATAGATAAATCTCACAAACATCATTTGGTGCAAAAGAAGCCAGAAACAAAAAAGCAATACTTTATGATAACCTTTGAATGAACTTAAAGACTAACAAATATGTGTTGGTAGAAATCAGAATAGTGATAGCCTGTCAGGTCAGGGTTGATTTGAAATGAACATGAGGAAATATTCCGGAGTGCGAGAAATGTTCTATGTCTTGATTTAGATGATGGAAGACAGGTTAATACACTTGTCAAAACTTATTAATTTTTGCATTTAAGTTATGTGCATTTTACTATATATAAAGTGTACCTGGAAAACATTGAGGACCTGGCTGTTGACACTCTTTCCTCGGAGAGGCACAGCAGAAACGTACCTGACTTGTAGCAGGTTGTACTTCCTCCTGTGTCCACATAATAGCAGATCCATTAGCTCATCATAACATATAATCTCACCATCTTTACTGCTTTTAAGTGTTTCTATTATACTCATTAGCTGGATTCCAGTCACTGTCTAAGCTATCTCTTTAGGTTCCATTGTTATTGCATTTGTAACAAAATGGTCTCCCTAAACCTAAATTTTTTGAACCATCCTTTTTTTTTCCATCAGATTTGCAGAATAAGAGATTCTACAGAAACCATATTGTGCTACAGCAGAAATGCTTGTGGTTCTATCTCATCCTACTGTGTAATTTTAATTTTCTGTATGCATCCTCATGAGAAGTTGACAGAAAGGGACCTCTATTTAATTGTTTAGAGCAAATAAATAAATGATATTTGATTAAGTCTGGTTTTAATGAAGAGAAAAACTGATAGCTTCCTAAAATTAACCAAACTTAAATCTAGGGAAATTTATTTCTTAGTTGCAATTGAGTTATACTTTCTACAGCAAAGCCACTTATGTTTCATTTCTCCTGAAACTCTTGCAACTAACAGACACACTGCAAAATCAATCTCAAGTATTATTATAGTACATGGTTTAGAGGCACTGTAGTGCAAGAAAATGCATGTACTTGAAGAGAGATATATTGCTTCAACAATAATATAAAAGAAGTAATATTTTTAAATTAAGGGTAATTACTACATTATAGACATATTCTATCTTACTAAAAAGCATATTTCTTAAATTCCAGGGATGGGCATTCTGTTTTTTTTTTTTCAGTGTCTATTTATATTTGCATTACCAATGATTTTCATGGAGGTCAGGCAACCTAGAATGTGTGTTGCCATTCCCTTGATATTGAGACAGGCTTTAATAGACAATTTTTATTAGTTTTTTATCTGTTCTTGTAAAAAAAAGATATACTTTGAAGTTCTTTGGTAAAATTTTCCATATGTGCCCATTAAAGCCATTCTGATCATTCTTTTATTTAAATTTTCATTGTCTTTACTGATTTTCTTTTGTTTATATAATCTGTGAGTTACTGAGAGATTAATGCTGTATGACCCACCATAATGATGACAATGTGTATTTTCTTATAATTTTCATTTTGTTTCACTTATTTTAAGACAATATGACATAAAGTTCACACAATATAACTATTATATTTTCCTTACAAATTAAACTATTTATAATCTCTTTCGGTATTTGCCTAAATAGTATTTTTATCTAGTTTGACCATTTTTGCATTTTATTAGAATATTTAAAACATTTCCACTTATTGTTATTAGTACTATTTTTCTTTATTTTAAAGTAAGTTTTACATTACATAAATGTAAATGTTACATCAAAAATATAGGGGATTTCCATATATCCCCCTCCTCCCTCCCACAGTTTCCCTCCCATCAACAACATCTTTCATTAGTGTGCTATATTTGTTACAATCTATGAACACATATTGAAGCATTGCTATTAACCATGGTCTATAGTTTACATTATGGTTTACAATTTACACCACACAATTTTATAGGTTTTGATAAAATGTATAATGGCCTGTATCCATCATTGTAATATCATGCAGAACAATTCCAATGTCCTCAAAATGCCCCATGTTACACCTACTCTTCCCTCTTCATTCCCTCAGAACCGCTGGTCACCACTAACTTTGTGGTGTTCTCACATTTCTAGAAAAATGATAAGTCACTTTAATCCATAGGTGCATTTCCCCCTTATGTTTGTTCATTCCTCAATCTTGAGGATTGGGGGATGGTGATGCCCACTCTGCTTCTGATTGAAAGGGGGTTTAGATTCAATGGGGCAGATGGATGGAACTGTCTTGCTTGCACTTGTAGATACTCTCTGTTTTTTGGGATGGGCATTGTTCATCATCATCCTTTTCTTAGTTGTCCTTGGTGAGTTTGATAAACTGGAGAGTAGGAGTTGGCTGCAGCTCTGCTGAGATTCAGGGCTCAACTGGCATAGGAATAGCCAGAAGATTTAAGTCTCTGGGACATATATTTAATGAGTATAGTGCTAATTATAGGTTCAAATAAAAGGTGCAGAAGAACCACGAGTAGGAAAATTATAAATGAGTCTAACACTGATAAATTGAGGAGACAGGTTGTCATATATTCCAAGACAAAGCCCACTGACAGGGTGCTGATTTCCTGGGGTTGTATGTTCTGCCTATAATGTCCAGATGTCTCCAGAGCCCTCAAGAGTACCCCTCTTGAGACACTGTTTATTGTGGCAGACAGTGAGATCCTCCAGAGACTTGCATAAGCGTAACCTCAGGAATGACCTCCCAACTCACTTTGAAATCTCTTAGCCATAAAAACTTATTTGTGTTCAATATTTCCCCCGTTTGGTCTAGGCTATTTTTATTTCTTTATTTCTTTTTAAATTTTTAAAATTTTAATTAAGTTAATTAATTAATGTTTTGGCTTTTTTTTCAGGAGGTTTCGGATTGCAGAAGGGTTGCAACTGTAGCAGGGGAGGATTACTTGTGCTGGGTGTTGGTTGTGAGGGGGTTATGTTGGGAGAGGTGTGCCTGGGGACTCTCTTTATGGAATATGAATGTTCTTTTGTAGTCGTGGGGTGTTGTCTCGGTGGGTGGAGACCCAACAATAACCAACGAAATATTAAGTTCCCATCCTGGGGAGTCCTCTACATTCTTTCATAGAGTGGAAAGAATTTCTTGAGTACATGGACAGTACCTAGTGAAGGAAGACAGATCAATACACCAGGCCCTTGATAGTGACGTGTGTTCTTACAAAACTTGTTTTTGTGAAATTGAAACTTAGCCTAGTAATATATATTGCCTAAGAGTTACTTCTGGAAATCTCCTTGTTGCTCAAATGTGGCCTCTTTCTAGCCAAACTCACTCAGCATATAAATTTACTACCTTCCCCCCAGTGTGGGACATGACTCCCTGAGATGAGCATGCCTGGCACCAAGTAATTAATACGAAACACCAACTAATGATGCATTACTACTATTTTAGAATTTATTTTCACAATATATTGTGTGGTTTCCATTTCTTCCATCTCTTCTTTTTTTTTTTTTCTTTCCACTCTTGCCTTCTTGCGTATCCTTCTTTATTCCATTTTATTCTTTACTTGTTTAGAAGTAGTAAACTTCTATTCTTTGATTTGTCATATTAAATATTTTACCATGCTTGCTTATTTTCTTCAAATGTAAAGCTATTTCTGAATTCCTTCTGAACAATTCAATAACATTAAATACTTTATCAACTTTCTTGCAAATTACCTTTATACTAAATTTTTCCTATATATTGTTTCCATTATGTTTTAACTCTTTCATATATATCTTTCATGATATATGTGTATGTGTGTATGTGTGTGTATGACAAGATTTATTTATGTTTTCCAAAAAGTCTTAATTCTTTGTTTTCATTATTTACTGTATGTAAGAGTTTCTGCTTGTGATATTTGTCCTTCTGGCTGCATTGTTCATACTTAATAATAGCCTATAATGAGGGCCTACCAGTGATAATTACTTTTGTTTTCCAAATATCTGTTTATTTTAAAGGATATTTTCTCAGTATGAAGTTATATTTTGACACATGCTTCCTCTTAGAATATTGAGGATACTTTTACACTATGACTGAGTTTTCATTGTGATTTTTAAAATTAATTCAGCTATCATTCCCTTTATTAGTTTCCTTATCTTTAGTTTATTATCTTCTAGGCGATGATTTATTTTGATATGGTTAGGTGCTAATTTATTTTTATATATCTTGCATATGATTCTGTAGGATTTCAGAAAACATATTTTCAGATATATTTCAGAAATATATCTTTCATCAGTTATTAAAAAGTTGATTGGTATGATTTTATTACTACTGCCTCATTTTCTCTCTCTTTTTCCTTCTGAAAGTATGCTTAAACAGTTATATCAGTATCAGTACTTTTTACCATATTCTGTTAACTTGTTTTCACCTTCTCTTTGTCTTTCTGAGCAGATTATGGATGATTTTCTGTAAACATCTTGCCAATAATTAATTCTCTCATCATTTAAACATTATTAGGTTAGTTACTTCCAAATTCATTGTTTTTAATCTTGCCCAAAGCCACGTAATGAAAAAGATAAGTATCAAAATTAATCATGTAATCCACCATTCTAAATATTTAAAGAAGAAAGATGTAATGATCACATCAATAGAGGCACAAACAAGACCTGACAAAAAAACAATATCCATTCACATTTTTTTTAAAAGACCTCAGATAGAAGGGAACTTAATCTATAAACAACATCCACATAAAACCACAGTTAATATATTTAGGACTAAAATATTCAATGCTTTCTCTGTTAGATCAGAAAGAAGACAAGGATACTTGCTCACAACATGCTTATCCTATATTGTATTGAAGTGCCTTGTCATTGCAAAACGGCAAGAAAAGAAAAAAAAAAAGCAAAACAATTTGCAGAACTATTTTCTTTTTAGAAAATATGATGAAATCTACACAAAAGTCCCAAGACATTAGATAAGTTTAGCAAGTTTTCAGGTTAGAAGATAAATAATCAAAACTCATTTGTATTTCTGTACACTAGCAATGATCAATCAGAAATTGAATTTATAAAAATTAATGTTATTTACTTTAGCATGAAAATATGAAATAATTAGGGATATATCTGAAAAAGGATGTGTAAGACTAGAACACTGACAATTATAAACATTGCTTTCAGAAATTTAAGAATTAGAGATCACCAAAACAAATGGAAAGATACACTGTGTTCATTAGTCAGAAAACTTAATATTGTTAACCTATTAATTTTCCCAAATTTATCTATAGATTCAGTATAATCCCACCAAAATCTCAGCAGGTATTTTAATGTAGAAATTAGCAAATTAATCTTAAAATTTATATGAATATTCAAAGAATTTATCTAAAACAGCAATACAAAATCAGGAAGAAGAACAAAGTTGAATGACTAACACAACCTTATATAAATCCTTAATATAAAGCTAAAGCTATAATAGTTAAAAGAGTGTGGTACTGGCATAAAGATGGACAAATAAATCAGTGAAACAGAATAGAAAGTAAAGAAATCCACACATAATTTACATTGATTTTTGGAAAAGGTACAAAGGTACCTGAGAAGAAAAGGGTAGTCTTTTCAATAAAGGTGGTTGTTGTATCATTTGAATATCCATATCCAAAAAGAAACTCAAAACAAAACAACAAAAAAATACACTTGATCCATACCTTGAACCAGATACAAACATGAGCCAAAAGTACATTGTAGACCAAATGTTAAAACCTAAAATTAGAAAACTTCTAAAAGAAAACAAGAGAAGATCTTTGTTAACTTAGGTTAGATAAAGATGTTTTACACCCAAAGCACTTTAAATATAAATTTATACACACTTCTATTCTGACAAGACTCAAATATTTTCAAGTCATCTATGTTCTAAAGGTCTTGTAACCAGAATACATAAATAACTCTTATTAAGAAAATCAATAAGAAAACATGCATTTCAATAAAAATTTTAAAAATAAGCTTAAAAAAAAAAACATGGGAAAAGGATTTGAATAGAAATTGAATAGAAAAATCACTAAGGAAGATGTATGGATAGCATTAAACACATACAAAATCATCACTCATCATTACGGAAATGTGAATTAATACCTCAATGAAATACCACTACATGCATATTTAAGCAGCTAATATTAAAGAGAATGACAATAACCTAACATTGGCATCTATGGAAAACTTCACTTCTGGTAACAGTTATATTGTGATGAAAATACTTTCAGGCTTTGCTTTTCAACTGTCCTTCTTGTAACACAAATTTCATTCAAAATGTTTCTCACTCATTTTTATAATAGTGTTTTTAATTTGAAGGTATAGATTAATTTTATGCATACTTTTTCTACCCTAAAGTATTTAGTAGATACCATTTATTGACAATCACTTTTTATCACAAACTAAGGTCAGGAAATTTGAAATAATTCTTTTGAATGAAATTTTTATTAATGAATAATTGTAAAGTACAGGTCTTTTATGATCCATCCTCATTTGATGGAAAATATTTTAAAGAATATATTCTATTCTAAGCATCTTGATTATATAAAATCAATCACATGGATTCAAATCTGTAATACATTAATATTGTCTCAATTTATTAGCTGCATCATTTCATTTATGAAAAATTTAGTGAAGCATGCAGTACAAATTCAGAAAATTTCTCAGAGTCACTATCATGCCAAATAAAAGAAACCAATACATCAATGGTTATATTTACTTAATTTTTCTATGGATCATCTTATTTAATTTCAAAAAGTAGTTTATTATTGAGAATATAGCTTTCCTGAATTTTCTTCCTTCTAGTATAAGTTTTTAAAGGACTCTTGGTATTTTATTTTTGAAACACACTCTAAAATTTCTCACATTTTTTTTCTGATATATGTTTTTTGTCAATCAATTTCATTTTCTAACGGAGGGATGCATTTTAATTTGTTCCCATATTTTTTTATATGTATCATTTTAGCCATTTTGTATCACAGGAAGGAAAAGTGATTTCTCAATGACATGATTGATTAAAAATCACAAAAATTCTTTCAAGTACACATTACTAAATTTAGTGAAAGTTGTAACGTATTGGACTGAGAATTGTATTTCTTTAATTACCAGTGGAATAAATTGAAAACGTAGCTTTACATTCTGGTTGAAGCCCATTAGCAAATATCTTAAGGCACATGTACAATTAGGATAAACCTTACTATTAATGGCAGTGAACCGAAATTATTATTTCAAAAAATCACTGTTTTAGTTTCCAGGCTGCTATGAAAAGTACCTCACAATGAGTTGGATTAAATAGCAGTAATTTATTGTCTCACAGTTTCCGGGCTAGATGGCTTCCTTCCTTCTGGGGTTGACAGGATTCTGGTGCTATTTTGCTGGGAATCCTTGGGTTTCCCTGGCTTTTATCCCTGTCTTGTAGGTCACATGGTGATATCATCTCCTTTCTCTTCTGGGTTTTGTTGACTTCCAGCTCCTGGCTCTCCCTGCGTTTTTTTTCTGACTCTTGCTTCTGGTTTCTTTCTTTGTACAAGGCCTCCAGTAACCTAGATTAAGATCTAGCCTCATTCAATCGGGCCACTCCTTAACTATAAATAACATCTTCAAGAGACCCTATTTTCAATGGGTTCACACTCACAGGGATGTAGATTAAGATTAAGAATGTGTCCAAATTTGGGTACAGAATGCTATCCACCACACACCTTGCTAATTATAAATATTTGCTGACTTTTTTTCATCTGATTTGATTATCATTATTTGAACCTTTTAATATTACTGATATATACTCTTGGTAGGATTAAGAAAAATATCAGGTCTGCAATTTCCTTATTCTCTTGTATTTCTAGTATTAGTAATATTTTAGCATATAAATCTGCAGGTATATTTGTTAACTATTTTCTATTTTGTACATGATAATTTACGTGAAGTTAGAAATATATATATATATTCATATATATATTACCTAATTTCAGTTACTTTGGCAGATACACTGAACCATTGTAATGAATCACCCTGATGGTGAATATTCCTACACACACTTCACATAATGAAACTCTTCCTTCATGATACCATAAATGGACTCATTCTTCTCCTTAATATATTTTTGAGTACCTACTCTGTGCTAGATATAATATAGCAAAAAAATAAAGCCAATGTCCAGTTACTTCACTAATGGAGCTTACATTTTATAAGGTGTTCACAGGCAACAAACAAATAAGTATAACATAGTATCAGGCAGCAATAAGTGCTAAGGAAAATAGATCAGATAATGGGTATATAAGGTGATATGACATGATTTTTTTCTTAAGGTAGTTCACAGAAGGGCTTTCTTAGGGAGTGACATTTGGACAGATAGTTAAATAAAGTTGGAAGAGGAGCCTTATTAATATCTAGGGCAAGAGTGGAGGAAATAGTAAGTTCAAAGCCCTGAATTGTGCAACAGATTCATGTGTTCAAGAACAGTGAGTAGTGCAGTGTTACTGAAATGGAGTAAGGGAAAAAGTGAGAGGATACTATGTAAGCAAATTATTCAGGTTCTAGTTTATACGGTTAGGTAGCTATTGTCAGCTCTTTGGATATAATCCTATGTGTAATAGAAAACTACACATGGTAAGATTGATATATTCAAAAGGTTATTTAGGCTGCTTTGCAGCGAAGAAAGTATAGCTGGGGAAGAGTGGGAACAGGGAGGTAAATAGACTACAACAGTAGCTCAGGCAACAATGAATATTTTGGCTGGAACCTTTAACTGCAAAAGCAAGACAATCTGATCATGCATCCAATATGAGACAAAGAGAAGGTTCAAGGAGGCACTTAGTTTTTCACCTAGGTTTGCAACTAGATCAGAGGTGCTGCCATTTAGGGAAGAGCATATTTGGAGGAAGGAACATGTATTTTAACTCTGGCCAAGTAAAATTAGAGAACTAATTAGCATCTAGAGGGCAATATCAAGGGGCACTTTGATATATGATTCAAGATTTCAGGTAAGTGATCAAAACTGTAGTTAAAATTTTGAAGTTATAGAAGTATGGATGGTGGTATTTAAACTTACGGGAATGAACAAGATCATCTAGGGAGAGGGTGTGAAAGAGAAGACACTAAGAAGTAAGCCAAAGGGCCCACGAGCATTTAGAGATTTTGAAGAGGAAGAGGATCTAGTAAAGGAGACTGAAAAGGAGCAACAGTCAGATGGAAAACCAGGACAGTGAGTGGCCTGGAAATCCAATGCAGAAAATGTTTAAAGTAGGCAGTGGTCACTTGTAATAAATACTGCAGATATTTTAAATATAATGAAGTCTGAGAATAGACCCATTGAATTTGGCAGTGTGGAGTAATCAGTGATCTTGTCAAGAGCCATTTCAGAATCTTAAGGATAAAAGCTTGGTTGGAATGAGTAGAATGTAGTCTTCATGTAAATAACACTCCATCCAATGTTTTTCACAACTATACCCTCGCATCTTAGAATGTTGCCAAGTACATAAATATTTGTTGAATGAAGTTATAATAGCTTATCAGTACAAGCTTTTTAGTTGTTTTTAATTGAGAAATTAGAAAATGGGGATAGTTAAGAAGGCTGAATTAAGTTGCAATTTGAACTTCATTTTTTAGTCCAATTCTGCAACATAATTCTCTTCCCCATTTCCTGACTCTCTTCTAAGAGCTGGGAGTAATTTATTTTCTTCTGAGTTGGACTTTCAAGTTAGTAATAAGAATGTAAGTAATATTTATAGCTCCTCCTGCCACTGTGCCAATAGAGATATCAATAAGCTTGAATTTATAGCTTTGGTTTAATGGCAAATTTGTTATTTTTGAAATGAGATGTCAAAAGAGTGGGTTGGTTTTTATAACCTCTAATGTAGGAAAGAAATGATTAACAGGCAGCATTCAGTATTCTTACATAGTTTTCAGTTTCACAATTATATGTGAAGCCAAAATACTATGCTTCTTGCGACTAGTGTGAAACCAAACAGAAAAAACCTACACAGCCAAAAAACAAAAATCCTTTGACTTTTACATATTATTCTGAAGCATATCTGTTTAGATGGTATCCCCTACTAATTTTACTTTGCTTCTGCATTGGACACCTCTGTTGCCTGGAGATTTTCTCGACATTACAGCTATATGTGACAGATCTTAGATGGTTTTGTATGAAGAATTTAGGATCTATGCCATCAGCACCAGACAGAGTTTTAAAACTAACTCAATTTGGGATAGAAAAATCTTTCTATCGCTTTATTTAAATATATATTTTTTACCTTTAAGGATATTTGTGTGAGTTTTGATACCCAGATGGAATTTTCCTTGCTACTGTAACCAGTACATTAAACAAGCATGAGTCATGGGATATCAGTAAAAGGAACTCCATTATTCATTCCCAGAGACCATTTACAGTTCCTTTTGTAGAGGAAGTTTTTTCTTATGACAATGCAGGAAAACTCCAGTAGGATTCTTGGTTTTATGGTTGCTGTCAAGTAATAGAAAGTCTTTGTCTTTATTTTAAATCCCAAACAAGTTGCAATTAAATAACTAAAATCCCTGATTTCATGAATTATCCATAACCCCACTACTGGTTTGGAGTTAAACCTGCTGGATCACATTTATGTGGGACATATTTATGCTGATTAGGGGATGTGATGGAGGTGGTGGACAATTTTCTTCTTCCTCTGGTGTTTGACACCTTTGGTGTTGAGAATACAGATAGAATATAGAGAAAATTAAAGAATATTCTCCTTTGTCTTTTAGTATTTTGGGATGGCCTTACAGAATCTAGTCTTAGCAAGTCTTTAAAACCTGACTTTCACATAGGGCATTTCATGGGTTTTCAGAGTCTCCCTACTCTTCCCCTCTGTCTGCAACTCAGGTATTGTTTCTCTGCATGTCACTCTTTCCTAGCTCTTTAGGCATTTCCTCATTCTTTTTTGTTCATGGGGGAGTCTTTGGAATCTGAATATAAAATTCTTTCACCTATGACTCATCTCTCACCCATGGGAAATACTCACTTATAATTCACCATGCTATTAATGTTACTTCCCAGCATCTTTTTTCTTTTGTGCCTCTTTCTTTCACTCTCTTTCTTTCTCCTCCCCTATTTTTTCCTCTATTATTGCACTTCAATAGCAGTAAAGTCTAGCGTTAAATTCTACAGATATGTGAATCAGGCACCAGACCAAAGGGTTTTCTTAATTCTCTTAAAAGCAGGAGACAAATATCATTATTTCCAAGTTGTCTCATTGTTGCCTTTTTTACTAGGCTCGAGGTGAGGGTCATACACTTCTTTCTCTCCTTTTGCAAGTCTTGGAACTCACAGAAGAACAACAACTCTCTCAAAATAATATTTTCCATAAATATTTTCCCACAAAATCTCTTTTTAATCTTAAAGTGAATGAGGGACTTTGAGTCATCTATGTAGTACTTACTAATTTCCTCTATAAATTTGCATTTAGGTTGACCTCCCATCTCACTTTGATACTTTATAAATAATACATCTCTGGGTTTCAGTCACAACTTTCAATTTAACATTGATAACACTACCATGATAATTCTTGCGTTTATTGCCTATTTATCCCAATATCTGAAATCATAGAATATCATTGTGTTATATTTTAAAATAATCCATGAAACCACCTACATTTTTAAAATAAAACCATCTTGTTTTAATTTAATGTTTTATAATTTTCAAGCATTTCGAACATTGTGATGTAAATATGGACATTTTAGGGCATTGAACAACTTGGAATTACCAGTACTTGGCATATAAGCAAAGAACACTAACTTATGGTAGTCCAGGAAATGATTATAATTTTATTTCAATAGTTCAAATGTTCTTCATCAATACCTATAGCACAATATGCATATAAATGCTTGTGTTTTTGTTAATAAGTAAAAAGGCAAGATTCTTTTCTGGGAAGCATTTTCCCATGATGTTACAGATCAAGAACACTCTTAAGATTTGTGATCTAATGTGTTTCAATGGAAAAAGGCAGTTCCAGTGACGTATCCATCATTTGGCAGGCTCTACTTAATGGTATAAAAATGTGAATGGAATCTAAAATGTAGGGAACAAAAGTACAAGGAGAATATTAAATATTTTCCTCCTGGATATGACTTATTCTGCAAACATTGTCATTTCTATCTGGATTTTATAATGAATTGATATTAATTGAGCTGAAAACAAGTTTGAGCATTGTCTTTGGAAAAAAGGTTAATTAGCCTATTTGTTATTGGTATATATATTTTTTCTATTTTAAACAACATCAACAAAAAACATTTTCCTTTTCCTAAAATGTATTTTGTGGGTGAAAATAACTTTAGTAAACTAAGTCTTTAATTTGATGGAGAAAAATGCTTAGTTTATTTTAAAAATTTATTTAAAAAATTGTTTTAATTAAAAAAAAATTAAAAAAACAAAAATAGAAAGCATTATTTCTTCTTTGGCGTGGAATTAAGCTGAGATCCTTCCCCAAATAGGAGGAGTCGATCCTCAAAATAGATGGATTTTCTGTTAAGATAGAATTTATAAATCAAGCATAACATAAAAATTTTCCTAAAATATTGATGTGAATGTAATAGATATTCTGATAATATTGTGAACATTAAAAATAGATCACATGACTGATCAAGTTGCTTTCATGGATGAAGTTCTTTGATGTAATTGCAAATGTTTTAAACAACGGTAGGTAGCAGATATGAATATTTAGGATTTTGTAAATAACAGGTTGGAACAATTTTAAATTAATGTGAAAATGACATTCACTTTTGAGGATAAAGAAGAAACATGAAGTATTACCTGATGAAATGGTATCTAAAAGGATTAATTTAACATGATTAGAAAATTATTGAACTATGACATGCATGCAGCCATAGTTAATAATCTTGAAGTGTTATCAGTCTGTGACTGAATGAATCATTAAAAATGCAAATTCTATGCATTCAAAAGGACCATTGAGCATATGTGCTTTAGCTAGCAGATATACTTAAACTTTTAATGAATTTAATTCTGAAAGTGTAATTATTCTTTTTTGGGTTCGTATAGAACAAAAATCATATTAATCAATGATTTTATTTTTGATATATAAAAATTTATTTTTTTGCTGATATAGGCTTTGTTCTAAAAGAAAATTATGATGGTGAGCTCTTCTTTCTGATAACAGTTCCAATTTATCAATGACCAATTTTTGCTTAATAGTAAGTACTAATACATTTTAGGAAATAGTTAATGAGACCCAACTATTTCCCCCAACTCTATTAGATACTGAAAATATAAAAGTGAGTGAGAAGTTTTCATCACCAAGGGGAAACCATTGGAATACTAAGTTACAAATAAGTTATTATTGGGTCATAGAAGTTTGTATTTTGTACTAGGGATGCAAAGACAATGGGATGCAAACAAATGAACTCCATCTTTCCTATAGGTACCCTCTGATTCTTGAAAACTTTTCACTTTTTCTATTTTTATATAACTGTATAGTTTTTTCCTTTGCTATCAAACATATTAATTGATATTTATGAAAGATTTATAAATAACAAATATTACAATTTATTATTTTAAACATGATTTAAATGATGATTTATGAAAAAATATACTTTTTCTTTCATAAAAATTTTTTTAAAAATCTGATATTCAAAAGCACCAATAACAATAATTTTACATGTAGCTGTAGTAAAGGAGATGAACCTCTTTATTACCACACAAGATCGCTAATTCCTTTTACAAATTTGCTAAGGAATTTCAGAGTGGAGCTCTAAAAATACAAACTTTCATAAAGATCTTATACACATTTTTATCATTTAGTCTCAAGATTCTTTTAAGTTCTAGTAAATTGTCCTGCAGATATAAAATGAAGCCTGATTCTTTTTTTCCCTTTATTAGAAAATTTGTGGGTTTACAGAGAAATCAAGCATAAAATACAGAAACCCTATACACCACATTCATATTAAGAACTTGCATTGGTGTGGAATATTTAATACAAATGATGATAGCATAGTTTTATAATTGTACACTTAACTATAGTCCATATTTTCACCTACTCTTCACTTTTTATGTAGTTTAGGTCCTTGGATTTTGTTTTAAATTTTTATTCTTTTACCATATACACAATCTAATATTTTCACTTTTAATCACATTCAGATATATATTTCAGTGCTGCTAATTACATTCACAATGGTGTGCTACCAGCACCACCATCCATTACCAACCATTTCCATCATTCCAAATAGGAATGCTGTGCATATTAAACCTTAATTTCCCATTCCCTAGCCCTACTTTGTCCCTTGGTAACCTTTATTCTAGATCTGGACTCTATGATTTGCTTATTCTAATTTTTTCAAATCAGTGAGCTCATACAATATTTGTCCTTTTGTTTGGCTATTTCACGCAATATGAAGTCTTCAAGGTTCATCCATGTTGTCACATGTTTGAGGACTTCATTCCTTTTCATGGCTGAATGATATTCCATTGTATGTATATACTGCAATTGTTTATCCATATACCTGTAGATGGACAACAGAGTTGTTTCTATCTTTTGGCAATTGTGAATAATGTCATGATGAACATTGTGAAAATATGTGTTCGAATCCTTGCTTTGAATTTTTGGGGACAAATACCTAGTAGTGGGATTGCTGGGTCATATAGTAGTTCTATAGTGAGCTTTCTGAGGAACCACCAAACTGTGTTCCACAGCAGCTGCATCATTTTGCATTGCCCCAGCAATGAATGAGTGTTTCTATTTCTCTACATCATCTCCAACACTTGCTATTTATTGTTTCTTTTTCCCCCCTCATTTGTTTTCTCATTGTTTTTGCTTGTTGCTTTTGCTCATTGTCTGCTTGTTTTCTGATACTGTCTGTTTTTGTTTTTTTCTTTAGGAGCTACCAGGAACCTAACCTGGGGCCTTCCATGTGGGAGGCAGGCACCCAACTGCTTAACCACTTCTGCTCTCTGCTTGTCTTTGCTCATTATCTGCTTGTTGTTTTTGCTCATTGTCTGCTCACTGTTTTTGCTTGACGCCTGCTTGTTGTCTGCTCATTGTTTGTTTGTCTTCTTTGGGAGACACCAGGAACCAAACCTGGGACCACTCATGTGGGAGGTGGGTGCTCAACTGCTTGAGCCACATCCACTCCCCTATCATTTCTTAATAGCAACTATTCTAACAGGTGTGAGATGGTAACTCATCACGGTTTTGATTTGCATTTCCTTGATGGCTAATGATGTTGAGCATCTTTTCATGTGCTTTTTGACCATTTATATAACTTCTTGGGGAAATTGTCTATTTAAGTCTTTTGTCCATTTTTTTCATTGGATAGTTTGTCTTCTTGTTGTTAAGTTGAAAAATTTCTCTCTATATTTTTTATTTTAAGCCTTTATTAGATATTTGGTTTCCAAATATTTTCTCCTATTGTGTAGGTTGTCATTGTACTTTAATGATAAAGTCTTTGAGGATCATAAGTTTTTAATTTTGATAAATTCCCGTTTATCTGTTTTTCTTTTGTTATTTGTGTTTGGGGTGTAAAGTCTAAGAAACCATAGCCTAGCACAAGGTCCTGAAGATGCTTCCCTATATTTCTTGTAAGAGTTTGATAGTTCTGACACTTATATTTAGATATTTGATACATTTTAAGTTGATTTTTGTATATGATATGAGGTAGGTGTCCTCATTTTTGTTTTCTCAAAATGCAGATCCAGTTTTCCCAGCAGCTTTTGTTGATGAGACTGTTTTTTTCCCAAATGAGTGGTCTTTAACCCTTTGCCAAACATCAGTTAGCCATACATATGAGGGTTGATTTCTGAGCTCTCATTTTGATTCATATAGTCTATCTATCTGTTCTTGTGCCAGTACCATACTGTATTGATTTTTGAGGATTTGTGTTGTTATAAAATTGGGAAGTATGAAACTTCCCACTTCATTCTTATTTTTCAAGATGGCTTTAGTTATTTGAGGCCCCTTACCATTCCACATAGATTTGATGATTGGCTTTTCCATTTCTTCAAGAAAGGTTGTTGTAATTTTGGAATTGTGTTGAATCTATAAATTGCTTTGGGTAGGAATGACATCTTAACAATATTTAGTTTTCCAAAATCCATGAGCACAGAATGCCCTTCCATTTATGTCTTCTTTGATGTCATATAGCAAATTTTTTTATTTTTTAAAAGATATTTAGATTACATAAATGTTACACAAAAAATATAGGGATTCTCAAATGCCCCACTCGCCACACCTCCCACAGCCTTCCACATAAACATCCATCATTAGTGTGACACATTCATTGCAATTGATAAATGCATCCTGGGGCTTTGCCACTGAGCATGGACCATAGTTCAAATTGTAGTCTACACTCTCCCACCCAGTTCTGCATGTTGTGTGATTATATAAAATGGCTTATATCTGTCATTGCAATGTCATTCAAGACTATTCCCAAATCCCAAAAAAAACCTATATTACAACTGTTTTTCCTTCTCCTTGCCCCCAGAGCCTCCAGTGGTCACTACCTCCACATCAATGTTGTAATTTCTTCCAACGCTAGAATCACAATAAGTCTATAGTAGAATACCAGTAAGTCAACTCTAGTCCGTAGTTCATTCCCCAATCCTGAGGATTCTGGGATGGTGATGTCCACTCCACCTCTAATTGAGAGAAGGCTTTGATCCCATACAGCCTATGGATGGGACTCTCTTGCAGCTGTAGGCTCTCTCGTTTCCTTGGTATGGTGGCTGTCAATCCTCACCTCCTTGTTAGTTGTCCTGGGTGAGTCCAATGAACTGGAGAGTAGGTGTTGCAACTCCACTGAGGTTCCAGGCTCAATTGGCACATGGACAGCCCAAAGACTCCAGTCTCTTGGACATATACCTGGAAACTCCAGCACCATATAGGTTTAAATAGAAAGGACAGATGAGCCATGTGTAGGGAAGACATAATTGAGTCCAACTCTGTCACAATCAGGAGCACAAACACAAAAGTAGGGCTTACTGGCAAGGCACCAAACTCTGAAGTTATCTGCCCCAACCATAGGACCTGGGTGTCTCCAGAGCCCTCAGGAGCCCCACTATTTGGGATAGTATCCACTTTGGCAGGCTATAAGATCCTGCTGAGATGTGCATGAGTATTACTTCTGAGATGACCTCCTGACTTACTTTGAAGTCTCTTAGTCATATAAACTCATTTGTCTTTAACTTTTCCCCCTTTTGTTTGAGGTCTTTTTCCAGTTGCGTTTTTTTAGCAATGTTTTGTGGTTTTCTGTGTACAAATCTAAATATTCATGGTTAGATTTATTCCTAGATATTTGATTCTTTTAGTTTCTATTGTGAATGAATTTTTTTTCTTGCCTTCTTCTTCTGACTGTTCATTACTGGTGTATATAAATACTACTGATTTTGGGGTGATGATCTCATATCCTGCCACTTTGCTGAATTTGTTTATTACCTCTATGTATTTTGTTGTGAATTTTTCAGAATTTTCTGTATATAGGATAATGACATCTGCAAAATAGGAAATTTTACTTCTTCCTTTCCAATTTGGATGCCTTTAATTCCCTTTTCTTACCTAAATGCTGTGTCAAAAACTTCTAGTGCAATGTTGAACAACAGTGGTGATGTTAGGTATTCTTGCTTTGCTCCCGATCTTAGAAGGAAAGCTTTCAGTCTTTCACCATTAATTAGGATGTTAATTGTGGGCTTTTCGTATGTGCCCTATATTGTGTTGAGGACATTTGTTTCTATTCCTAATGTTCTAAGTGTTTTTTATCAAAAAGGGATGCTTGATTTTGTCAAGTGCCTTTTCTGCATCAACTGAGATCATCATGAGTGGTTTTTTCTTTTTTGTGTTAATGTGGAGTATTACATTATTTGATTTTCCTATGTTGAACCAACCTTGCATACCATGAATAAATTCCAGTTGATTGTGGCATACAATTATTTTATTGTGTTATTGGATTTTGTATTATAATAATTTTTTGAGGATTTTTGCAACTATATTCATAAGAGGTGGTGGTCTGTAATTTTATTATCTTGTGGTATCTTTATCTGACTTTGGTAAATAGAAAGGGTGATGTTAATTTAGCTATATTTATAAAGAAAAATGAGGGAGGATACAAATAGCAAAATCAGAAATGATAAATGGGATATTGCCACCAACATCACAGAAATAAAAAGGACTATAAGAGAATACTATGAACAACTGTATGTCAATAAATTAGATAACCTAGATTAAATGGATAAATTCTTAGAAACACACAAACTACCTACACTGGCTCAAAAAGAAATAGAAGATTTCAACATACCAATTACCAGTAAAGTGATTTATAATTAATTCTAAAAAAAAATTCCTTTTAATTCACAGGCAAATTCAGGGGAAGGTGCTAGAAGAAGAAAGCAAGGAGACATTTTCTCCATATTTTCTTTACTTGTGACATTCAAGGTTATTCTCTTTTGGCTCTGACATGTTAAATAACAGCAACATTAGCTTGGATTCCATATTTATCTTTTAATTGAATTTTTAGGCTTCTCATAGATTGGAAAATAATCAATAGACATGAGAGATAAATATATTACCTGGAATATTTACAGACATAGCCTTCTTCAACTCTATATCATAATGAAATTCATGATGTTCTAGCTATTTCTCACTATTAGAAGTTATAAGGAAGAGTTGAGATAGGTTACAAGATCCACCCACAAAAATTAATCCTGAAGGACCTAAGTAAGTGTGAAAGGAGCATGCAATATGTGCAACAGAATTAACGAAAACTACATAATCTTAAACATCTTTGGGGAGAATAGGCTCTTGTGAACTAGTGTGGGTGTGTGTATATGTGTGTGTATATGTGGGAGTGGTGGTGAGGAATTGCTGGTGGTGAAACACAGCTATGGGCAGCAGTAAGCATAGGGTAGAGGCAAATCTTGACAATTGGCTCTGATCATGTCCCAAATAGTCATTTTCTTATAACAATAATTTTCTGCCTCTTTGCCACACAAATTGGCAACAGATCTCCAGCTACCAGTGTAGGACCTTTAAGTGTAAAGCCAAAGTCCTGTTGGTATGTACTTTTTTTTTAAGCAGGTAAAGACTGATGAAACTGTACTTGAGTTCTCATTCCACAAATTCATGCCCTCCCCTTCAACTTCAGGACTTTTGGTTTACAATCTAAGGAGATTCTTTATTTCCAGTTATTCACACAGAGAAATTGTCTGCTGGAAGAAGGGCAAAAGGATAAGATTCTCACTGGGTCTTCTGGTGCTTGCAGATCCTCATCCTGAGGCTGGTCGCCTTCCTTCTCCAACTTTACTAGAAGGACCTTTCTTGTACTTCAACTTTCATCAATTCCCCAATATATTTCATAAGTTAGGGTAGTTGATCCAGTGGTATGCTGAAACCAGTTGTACCTGTTCCTGATAGGTGAATGGGCACATCTCTTCCCAATTCTGCATTGGTGAGGACATACTGGTAGCGTGATATCTACCATGGTAGGAGTACTTGTACCATAGATACCAGAAAATGCCTCAAATCATATTTTTGTATTTTTCTAAGGCTTCTAGATTACTAGAATACTACAGCTGGTAACCCATAAAAAATGAACTCACACGTGAAAATAATAGTAAATTGTGGATTATAATGCAGTAAAACAAAAACAACCAAACTTATGCCAATTGAAACAGGATTAATGAAACAGATGGAACAATTGATTTGAAATGAGTATAAGAAATATGTTTGAAGAAATAAGGAAAGCATAAGCAATAAGTTACTTAGCTATATCTATCTATCTATAACCATTTATCTATCTATCTAATATTCCAAAAGCTTTCCAGAGATAAATAAGAGATACCCTAGAAGGAAATTAGGTATGAACTTCCTGTAGGCAGGAAGACAATTACTAATTTAAAATATTTAAACCAAAGAATCAGAAAGACATTTTGAAACAGTTTTAACAAGAATTTTGTATCTAGTAAAAATATTAGTCAAATATCAAAATATTAAAAATATAATCTCAGGCAAACAGGTCTCATAATATTTTCCATATAAATATGCTTTGAAAGTACTCTTGGAGAAAGTATTCACATAATAAAAGAAATAAATCCAAGAAGATGGTGGCAGAGATTTAAAAAGTAAACATATTTTTATACTCTTTGTAATGTTAGTAAAGTTTACTTCCATTATTTTTTTGATGAAACATCTAGACTTAATAAAAAGAAGAAATTTATCTATAACAACCCACTAACAAAATTTCCAGAAGATGGGAATTATCCTGAGTGACATTACAACGACAGATATAGGCCATTTTGCATCAGCATATAACATGCAGAACTGGTTGGGAGAGTGTGTGGTCTACAATGTGAACTATGGTCCATGCTTAGTGGCAAAGCCCCAGGATGTGTATATCTATTGCAGGCGATGTGCCACACTAATGAAAGATGTTTATGTAGGAGGTTGTGGGGGGTGTAGGAGGTGGGGAACATGGGAATTCCTATAATTTTGGTGTAGCATTTATGTAATCTAAGCATCTTTTAAAATATTTTTTTAAAAATTCCATAAGAAAATAAAGAAAGGAGGTATAAGTATATGAAAGGTAAAGATAAATTTCTCATTATTTTCAAGTAATATAATCACCTGTAAAAAAGATAGAATTAATAGGAGAAACTACTTGATACAATTATATAATCCAGGAATATTGGCAAATGTAGGATCACATTATTTTCAAGTGACTATGGAGTGATTTGATTTATGGTACATTGTGGAAAAAAGCTCAGGCACAATAGTGATTTTCAGCAAATGACTACTTTATTCCTTTTTTTTTTTTATTGTTCATAAAAATCAAGATTTTTCACAGTACATACCAATATTTGTAAAATGATATATAAATACATATGCATATATGTGTATTTTCTTACATAAATGTTATTATACATATATATATATATTTTAAAGGTGCTTAGATTACCTAATTAATACTCAGAAATTACAAG
>JAQZBX010005096.1:0-57606 GCA_029593785.1 Cabassous unicinctus | reverse complement strand
TATATATATGATAGAATACTATGTAGACATAAGAAGAAATGAAATTGAGGCACATGTGAAAAAATGGTTGAATCTTGAAGACACTATGCTAAGTGAAAGAAGCCAGACTCAAAAGGACAAATATTGTATAGTCTCACTAATATGAACCAAATATGAAAAATAAACACATGGAGTTAAAACCTAGATGATAAGTTACTAGGAGATAGAATGAGAATTGCAAAGGGATACTGATGCTTAATGTAGTAGAATTTTCAATTAGCTTGACTTTAAAAGTGTGAAAATGGATAGAGTTGATGGTAGCACATTAGAGTGTGTATAACTGACATGGCTGGTTTGTAAATAGGATTGTAGATGAAAAGAAGTCTAAGAATGTAAATGTCAATTTAAAGAAAGCTAGAGAATAATCTAGGAACTGAATAAATATAGTGACCAGGATTGTGGTTAATAATACAAATACAAGAATGTGGTTCTTTGAACTAGAACAAATGTTCATCACTATTACAAGGTGGTAAGAACATAGTGATGTACTGAAAACTTTCAATTAATGTACCTTATAGACTATAGTTAACTGCAGTATTGTAATACTCTTGCATCAATATCAAAGAAAGTGGGAGTCACTGAGTGTATGCTTGAGATGGAATGTACAAGGTATAGGACTGTATATCACTGTGAAATGTGGTGGAAGGTATACTGTGGTTCACAATAAAAATATGAGAGTGTTATCTCATGGATTATAACAAACATACAATATTAATACACAGAGGTAATAATAAGCATGTTTGGAAAAATTATAACAAAGTATGTTATGGACCATAGTTGGAGTAAATAGTATGATCATGTTCTTTCATAATCTGCTACAAATGTTCCAGAAAAATGTAGGTTTTTGGTGGAGGGGTGATGTACGGGAACTCTGCACATTAAGCTTAATTGTTTTGTAAGCTCACAGCTGCTTTAATAAAAAAATGATGCAACAGAATATCCATGAACTTGGGGACAGTTATAAAAGGGTGAACATATGGTTAATGAGACTACCAGAAAGAGAAGTATAATAGAAAGGAACAGAAGAAATGTACAAAGAGTTTTCCAAATTAATGTCTGACACCAAGTCACATTCCAAGAAACTCAGAGAGCACCAAGCAGGATAAATACAAAAAAATTTAGATTTAGGACCATCATATTCAAAATGCAGATAATCAAGGATAAGAAAATCTTGAAATAGGCTAAGGCAGTACCCAGGGAAGAGCTGAATTAATAAACTAGTATATTTCATTGAATGCCATGAATTTTAACTTCCTCATAACAGTTAACCACCATATCCCAACCATGTTGCAGGAGCTCTGTGTACTATAGCCTGCTTTCCTGGTGTGATTTTTTGCTGTCAGGACTGGAAATTAGGGTCTCATCCTCCAAAATCCCTAAGAGTGTTGTCTGACTAGAGTTCATTGCTTTGCATCACCTTTGATCACTGCAAGGCTGTCAGAGATGTACATCATTATTTCAATCCTAAGGGCACAATAACAAAGAAGTCTTAAAGAGGCAATACTTTTTATTCATCTGTTTACATAGTTGGAGAAAAATAATTTTGAAAAGTTCCAAATTGACTGGTCAAGAACAAAAGAAGAATAAAATCATAAATCACAGAAGAGAGGAAGAATTAGATTCCCAGATATGCAAAAAGTTAATATTCAGGATGTCCAGTTCTAAACAAATAAATTTCAAAACACAAGAAGAGTCAGGGAAGTATTCCCCATTATCAGAAAAAATATATATTTTGACAAAAATAATCCCTGAGGAAGCTCATACAATGTAAATATGAGAAAAAGATTTTAAATCAACAGAATTCAATGAGCAAAATTATCTGGGGTCAACAAAAGAAAGGAAAGTTGGAAAACATGCTTTAAACCAATACAGACACAGAAACTATAAAATGGTGGCCAAAAATAAGTTTTGGACCTCTAAAGAATGATAATTGAAATGAGAAACTCATTAGGCCAATTCAGCAGCAAATTTTAACAGACAGAAGAAAAGATCAGAAAACCTGAATACAAGATAATAGAAATTATGAAGAGTGCAAAGCAAAAGGGAAAAAAGGAATAAAAAGTGTCTCAGGTACATGTGGGACACTATCAAGTTTACCACCAAATGCATATTTGGAGTCAGAGACGAACAAGAGAAAGATAAAAAGTCAAAAATTATTTGAAGAAATAATGGCTGAAAACTTCCCACATATGAAAAATTCCATGAACATACATAAATAAGTAGTTTATCAAACTCCAAAGAAATGTGTCCAAAAAGGCCCAGTCCAAGACAAGTATAGATAAACTGAAAATCCAAACAGAAAAAAACTGTGAAAGAAACAAGAGAGAAGCCACTTGTCATATAAAATTGATTGCCAATAAGATTAACAGCTTATATCATATCAGGCACCATGAAGTCCAAAAAGCAATAGGATGGCATACTTAAAGTCCTTAAAGAAAAAAATATGACAACAAAGAATTTGATATCTGGCAAAATTATCCTTCAAATGCAGGAGAAATTAACATATTTTCAGGAAAACAAAAGCAGGAAAAGTCCATTACCACAGAATTTTCCTTAAAGAAATGTTAAAAGGAGGCTTTCAAATGGAAGTAAAAAAACACTAGACAGTAAATTGAAGCCATAAGGAGGTATAATGGACATTGGCAAGGGTAACTACGTAGGTAAATAAAAAATCATTTATTATTGCAATTTTATTTGCACTTATTTTCCCCCAAGTGACAGACATAAAAAGCAACTGTGCAAAACAAAAATAAAATTCTATGTTAATGGGGGACAACGTATAAAGATAAAATCTGAGACCATAACATTATAACATAAGAGAGATGTATATTGTAAAGCATTTGTATACTACTGAAACAAGGATGTTGTAATTTGAACTAGGTTGCTATTACTTTAAGATTTTAATTCAAATCACAAATATAATCACTAAGAAAATAAAACACAAAGAAAAGAAAAGAAGATGAGAATCAAATGATACTTTACAAAAATTAATCTAGGGAAGTGGATGTGGCTCAACACTTTGGTGCCAACCTACCAGATGGGAGGTCCCAGGTTTGGGTCCCAGTGCCTCCTAAAAGAAGATGAGCAGATACTGCCTCTTACCACAACAGAGCTAGATGTCACCTCCTACTCAAATGAGCTAGATTCCACGCGTACCTCAATGAGCTTGGCTCCACCCACAACATAGCAAACAGAGGCCACAAGCCAGCAGAGGCCACAAGCCACCAGACACTACAACCCACAGGGAAGATATGTGGTTCAGTCCATTGGGCACTCACTTCTCCTGTGGTAGGTCCCAGATTTGGTTCCCAGTGTCTCCTGGAGAAGGTGAGCAAACAAGGAGCAGACAGATGAGTGAAATATCTTGAGAGGAAGTGGGGATAAGTAAAGAAAAATGTAAAAATAACGAAAAAATAATCTGAATAAAACCTGTAAAATTGTGCAGAGCAAAGTATAAACTTTAATGTAACTATAGTCTTTGACTACTACAATGCTTCAATGTGTGTTCATCAATTATAACAAATGTGCCATGCTAATGAAAGTGTGGGAGGGAAAGAGGGTGGGGTATAGGGGAATCTTCTATTTTTTTAAAAAAGATAAATAAATTACATAAATGTTACACAAAAAATATAGGGATTCCCATATGTCCCATCTATCACATCTCTCACAACCACCCACATAAACATCCTTCATTAGTATGGCACATTATCTGCAATTGATAAGCACATCCTGAGGCATTGCCATTAAGCATGGACCATAGTTCACATTGTAGACCACATTCTCTCCCACACAGTTCTGCATGATATATGTGATATAAAATGGCCTATATCTGTCATTGCAATGTCACTTAGGACAATTCCAAAGTCCTGAAAAAGCCCTTATATTACAACTGTTTTTCCCTTTCCCTGAAAAATATAGCCTCCGGGGCCTATATTTTTGATGTAACATTTATGTAATCTAAAGCTTCTTTAAAATAAAAGATACATTTTTAAAGAGGGGAATATAGGGACATATGTGCTAGGAAAGAGGATTTCCTTGGAGGTAAGGGCTCAAAGTGGGCACCTCTACTGAAAAAGCAAGATGCCTTCAACTCTGTTGTTAAATAAGTGAATATCCTTGTTCTTAAGAAATGTAAATGGAAGTATTATGTGTTCTAGAGTTGTGATGTAAATAAACTATACTCAAATATTTTGAAAACTTATAGATAAATAGGTAAATGGATCAATAGATAGATGGATGGGTTTGAAGATACCACAAATGTTGAAAATTAATACACTTTGTAGATCTAGGTATCTGGGTAGGGGGAAGATTGGAGAGCTCTGTATGGGTTTTTTAATTATTTGTATAATTGTCCTATAAGTTAAAATTATTTCAAAATAAAAAATTTATAAAGTCAATGGATTAAACACCCCTATTAAAAGGAAGATATTGGCTGATTTGAAGAAAAAGTACATTCCATATATACCCTGCCTCCAAGACTCATTTTAGATATAAATACACAAAGAGGAAGGAAAAGGATATTCCATGCAAATATTTATCAAAGTAGAGCTCAAGTGCCTATATTATTGCCAGAGAAAATAAACTTTATGTTATAAAGTTTACAAATGGCAAAGGAGGACAAGATTGATAAAAGTTTCAATCCAGCAGGAAAATATAATTTATAGACTAAAATGCACCTATAATAGAGTCCTAAAATACATAAAGCAAAAAACTGACAGAATTGAAAGGAGAAACATATTTCTGCCAGGAGATTTGGAGACATAAAGACAATACTTTCATTTCTTAATAGAACATCTAGAAATTGGATCAATAAGGAAAGGGAAGACTTGAACAATACCACAGAACAATTACACCTAATGGACATATATAAAAAAATCCAGAGGAAGGCAAGATGGTGGCAGTATAAATGGATGGTCACCATTTCTCTCACAAAAGACAGGTGATTGGGGACAGGATCCTGCCAAAGTGAGCTGTTCTGGGAACGCAAAGAGTGGTAATCTTTGGGGAATAGATCTGGAGGGTGTTGGACAGGAAGATAGATTTCTCAAAATAAAACCATGAGTTTTCATCCCCATTCCTGGAAAACATTGATGGCTAAGCCCCACACTCAGGGCAGGGGAACATGGTGATCACCGACTCCTGCCAGCCACCCTGCGAGAGGGAGCATTTTCCAAGAGAGGGAGGGTTCTGGCAAAATTGGAGAGGGATTTCCTTTCTGTGGTATTTGTTGCCTGGAACACCTTAGAGCTTAGGGGAGCACACCAGCTGGCTTGAAGTGGCACCAGGCTTAGGGGACAGTAGAATCTGCTGAGAAAGCATGATTTACCTAACCACCCTGGGATACAGAGTCTTGGTTTAAGAGAGGGTGGAGTCAAGCAATTTAATAATTCCACACTAAGGACTATCAGTATTTCAACTCCCTTAAGGGAGTCAGGCAGTGAGAAGTGCTTAACAAGTTTCCAAGAACCTATTTAGGTTCCCCTGGGAGGACTGGGTGGTCTAGAAGAGGCTAGAAAATCATTTCAGTGTGGTGTGGTGAACACAGTTATCAGGGTCCATTTGAACTTCAAAAGAGAACTTAACCTGACCCAGAGAGAGGATGGGGGTTCTGTTCATACACCCTGCTGAACCAGCTGCCCTGGGAGAGTGAAACATGCCCAGGAAAAGTGACTGAATAAATTTCTGAAGAGCTAACTGACACAATTAGAAAGGAAGCTCAGTGGAAGAATTTCTGACTTGAATATATAAGGTCCCTAGTTTGATTCCCAGCTCCTATAAGAGTAGTGATCCACTAGGATACCTAACATCCAGCTGTTACCACAGGACAGGGAAAACATAGATATTGTTTTTGTACTAGGTTCTTTTGGGTCCCTTATTTTTCCAAAAAAAAAAAAAAAAGGTTACTTAAAAAAAATTTAACTTAGTTTACTCACTAAAACCTGTCTCAAAACCTGCAAAGAGGAGCCTGCGGGGTAATTGATTTATGAACAAAGGCAGCCTAAGAAGCTCCACAAGGGCCCCAAAAGGAACACTGTTCTTCCTTAGTGTCATTTGATTTCTTGCTTGCATCTTTCTTTCTTTCTTTCCCTTTCTTATTTTCTTTCTTTCTTTCTCTCTTTCTCTCTCTCTCTTTCTTTCTTTCTTTCTTTCTTTCTTTCTTTCTTTCTTTCTTTCTTTCTTTCTTTCTTTCTTTCTTTCTTTCTTGTTTATTTGCTTTGTTTCTTGTTTTTCTTTCCTCTTTCCTTCTCCCCACCACTTTTTTTAAAAATTAGGTGTTGCTAGCTTGTCTCTTTTTTGCTTTGCTTCTTCTTCCTTGATTTACCATTTCATGTGTATACTGATTTTGTCTACCAACACTATCTCTTTTCCTTCTTTCATCTTTCTAAGTTCTGTATTCTGTTTTGGTTCTTACATTCCACCTTTTTTTATTAGTCCTCAACTTTACTGATTTTGATTTCTATCTTGTCTATTGTGTTTTCTTTTTATTAACTTTATTCTCTCTGTCCTTTTCTCTTTCTCTCTCTCCTCATCATTCTGGCCTTTTTAATGATTCTATATATTTTTATCTATTCAGTTTCCTGTTTCATTGTATGTACTCCATTTTTTTTATTCCTATTACTCTACACTGCTTATATAAGTTAAATCTTCATTTTACTAAGTCTTATATGACTCCTCTTCTAACTTTTATTATTATTACTATTATCCTTTTTCTTTTCTTACCTCATTTGATTTCTCCAGCCCTAATATTTTTCCTTCAAGGGAACATGAAAAACAGCAAGTAAATAGAACAAGAAGAACAAAGAGTCAAAAAGAAAACTTAACACCCACACAAAACCAGCAGATAAACAAAACTCTAGAGCAGAGAGAGAAGCTAATCAACTGAATAAATCCATCAGATAAATGATGACCAGATGGCAACTAAAAATTACAAACCATACAAAGAAACAGGAAGACATGGTCCAGTCCAAAGAACAAATTAAAAAACCAGGAAGAGATGCAGAACATTGACCAACTACTCAGAGCTGTCCAAACAAATATCATGGAACAACTTAATGAAGTGAAGAAAGAGATTAAGGATATTGAGAAGACACTGGAGAACATACTGAAGAAATTGTAAACATACATAAAAAGATAACCGATATGATGGTGATGAATGGCACAATCCAAGAAATCAAGAAGACACTAGAATCACATAACAGCAGATTTGAACAGGCAGAAGAAAGAATTAGTGATGTGGAAGACAGTACATCTGAAATCAAAAATATAGTAGAACAGATAGATAAAAAGACAGAAAAAATCCAGAAGGGGCTTAGGGAATTAAAAGACAGCACAAAATGCACAAACATATGCATTGCAGGCATCCCAGAGGAAGAAGAGAAGGGAAATGGAACAGAAGGATTATTGAAGGAAACTGTCTGAAAACTTCCCAACCCGACTGAAAGAGAAGGATTTTAAAGTCCAGGGAGCACAGCACAGACCAAAAAGTATAAATCCTAACAGGCTTACTCCAAGACATATACTTGTCAAATGTCCAATTCTCACGACAAAGAGAAAACACTCAAGGCAGCAAGAGAAAAGAGAACCATCACATACAAAGAAAGCTCAATAAGATTAAGTGCTGATTTTTCATCTAAAACCATGGAGGCAAGAAGACAGTGATATGACAATGTCAAGGTATTCAAAGAAGAAAACTTCCATACTTGAATACTCTATCCAGCAAAATGGGCATTCAAAATTGATGGAAAGTTCAAAACATTCACAGATAAACAGAAGTTAAGAGAGTATGCCAATTAGAAACCTGCCCTTCAAGAAATACAAAAGGAAGTTCTACAAGTTGAAAGGGAAAAAAAACAGGAGAGAGAGATTAGGAGGAGAGTGTAAGAACAACTAAAAAGAATAAAGGAGAAATAAAAACAATATATGACATACATAAGCCCAAAGAAAATTTGGCTGATGTAAGAAATTCCTTGAGAGTAATAACACTCAATGTTAAAGCATTGAACTCACCAGTCAAGAGACACAGATTTGCAGAATGGATAAGGAAACATGACGCATGTATATGTTGTCTAAAAACACCCACCATAGACCCAGGGATTCAAGTAAGGTGAAAGTGAATGGCTGGATAACAATCTTACAAGCAAACAATAACTAAAAATGTGTGGGAGTAGCTATATTAATATCAGACAAAATAGTCTTTAAATGAAAAACTATTGTAAGAGACACAGACAGACCGTATATATTAATGAAAGGGGTAATCTTCAAGAAGAAAGAACAATCACAAACATTTATGCACCTAATAGGGGTGCCTCAAAATACATGAGTCAAACATTGGAAAAACTAAGTGGAGAAAAAGATGACTCTACAATTATAGTGGGAGATTTTAATACACCATTTTCACCATTAGACAGAACATCTTGACAAAGAATCAATAAGGAAACACAGACTTTGGTTAACACATTAGGTGTTCTGGACCTAATAGTCATACACAGAACAGTACTCCTAAATACCAAAGGATAAGCATTCTTCTTGAGTGCACATGGATCATACTCCAAGATAGACCACCTGCTAAGCCACAGAAAAAAAATCAATAAATACGGAAAGATTGAGATTATACAAAGAAAGTCCTCTGACCACAAAGGAATAAAATTGGAAATCAGTAAGGGCCAGAAAACCAGATTATGCACAAAGATATGGAAGACACACAACACACTCTTAGACAAACAGTTGGTCAAGGAGGACATCTTAAATGAAATCAGTAACTACCTTGAAAAGAATGAAAATGACAACAGAAATTATCAAAACTTATGGGATGAAGCCAAAGCTGTACTGGGACAGAAATTCACAGCCATAAATGCATATATCAAAAAGGAAGAAAGAGCTAAAATTGAAGACCTAACTGCACACCTGGAGGAAATGGAAAAAGAACAACAAACTAACCCCAAAGGAAGTAGAAAGAAGGAAATAAAAAAGATTCGAGCAGAACAAAATAAAATAGAAAATAAGAAAGCACTAGAAAAAATAAAGAAACCCAAAAGCTTGTTCTTTGAGAAGATCAATGAAATTGACAAACCCTTAGCTAGTCTAACAGAGAGAAAGAGAGAGCAGATGTAAATACACATAATAAGAAATGGGGAAGGGGATATCACTACTGACCCCACAAAACTAAAATGTATCATAAAAGCATACTTTGAAATTTTATATACCAACAAGAATTATAATTTAGAGGAAATGGAGAATTTCCTAGAAACTGACAAGCAGGCTACATCAATGAAAGGGAAAATTGATGAACTCAACAGTACAATTACAAGTAACGAGATATAATCAGTCATCAAAAACCTCCCAAATAAGAAAAGCCTAGGACTAGATGGCTTCATAGGTGAATTCTACCAAAAATTTGGGAAAGAGTGAACACAAATCCTGCTTAAGCTCATCTAAAATATAGAAGTGGAAGGGACATTGCCTAACTCATTCTATGATGCCAACAATACCCTAATACCTAAGCAAAACAAAGATGCCTCAAGAAAGTAAAATTACTCACCAATCTCTCTAATGAACCTAGATGTTAAAATCCTCAAAAAAATACTTGATAACCACATTCAACAGCATAGCAAAATAATTATACAACATGACCAAGTGGGTTTCATCCTGGGTATGCAAGGATGGCCCAACATAAGAAAATCAATCAATGTAATACACCACATACACAGATTGAAAGAAAAAAAATCACATGATCATCTCTATAGATGCAGAAAAAGCATTTGACAAAGTACAGCACCCTTTACTGAGAAAAGCACTTCAAAAGATAGGAATAGAAGGAAACTTTCTGAATATGATAAAGGTTATATATGAAAAAGCCTGAGCCACCATCATTTTCAATGGTGAAATCTTCAAAGCTTTCCCTCTTAGATCAGGAACAAGACAAGGATGCCCACTATCATCGCTCCTATTTAACATTGTCTTAGAAGTACTTGCTCAAGCATTGAGGCAAGAGAAAGATATAAAAGGCATCCAAATTGGAAAGGAAAAAATAAAAATTTCACTATTGGCAGACGACATGATCCTATACAAAGAAAGCCTTGAGAAATCTACAACAAAGCTTCTAGAACTTATAAAGGAATTCAGTAAAGTCATAGGCTATAAGATCAATGCTAAAAATCAGTAGCATTTCTGTACTTTAATAACAAGCAATTTGAGGAGGAAATAAAAAAAATGCCATTTACAATAGTAACTAAAAGTATCAAATACCTAGGAATAAATTTAAGTAAAGATGTAAAGTACTTATATACAGGAAAGTGCACAACACTGCTAAAGGAAATCAAAGAAACCTTAAATAAATGGAATAAAATTCCTTGTTCATGGATATGAGGAATGAACCTCATCAAGATGTCTATCCTACCCAAATTAATCTACAGATTTAATGCAATCCCAATTTAAATCACTACTATACTTTTAATGAATTGGAAAAACTACCTACAAATTTATTTGGAAGGGTAAGAGGCCCAGAATGGCCAAAGACATAATGACAAAGAAAAATGATGATGGAGGTATCACATTAACTGACTTTAAAACATACTACAAAGCAACAGAGGTCAAAACTGCATGGTACTGGCACAAGGATAGACATACCAAACAATGGAACCAAATTAAGAGTTCTGATAGAGATCCTCGCATATACAGTCATCTGATATTGAACACAGCCACCAAAATCCCTCAGTTGAGAGAGAAATGCCTCTCCAACAAATGGTACTTGGAGAAATGCATATCCATATCCAAAAGAATCAGATAGGAACACCATCTTACACCTTACACAAATATCTGCTCAATATGGATCAAATATCTAAATATAAGAGCCAAGACCATAGAGACCTTGGAAAATAATGAAAGGAAGCAGCTACAAGAACTTGTAATAGGAAAATTTTTCCTGAACTTCATACCCAAAGCAAGAGAAGCAAAAGAAAAAATAGATAAATGGTATCTCCTGAAAATTATAAACTTCTGCACCACAAAGGACCTTAACAAGAAAAAAAAAAGGCAGCCTACCCAATGGAAGGAAATATTTGGCAATCACATATCAGATAGGAGCCTAATATCTTGCATATATAAAGAAATCCTACACTTCAAAAATAAAAAGACAACCCATTTAAAAAATGGGCAAGTGAAATGAAATGACACTTCTCCAAAAAAGAAATACAAATGGCTGCAAAGTATATGAAAAGATGCTTGACATCGCTAGCTATTAGGGAAATACAAATAATAACTGCAATGAGATACCATCTTACACCCATTAGAATTGTGGCTATTAACAAAACAGCAGATTATAAGTGTTGGAGAGGATGTGGAGAAATGGGAACCCTCATCCACTGCTGGTGAGATTGTGGAATGATCCAGCCAACTATGGAGCATAGTTTGGTGGTTCCTCAAAAAACTAACTGTAGAGCTTCCACATGATCCAGAGATTCCACTGTTGGGTATATACCCTGAAGAATTGAAAGCAAAGAACTAACAGATATATGCACACCAATGTTCATAGTGGCATTGTTCACTATTGCCAAAAGTTGGAATCAACACTATCAACATATGAATGGATAAACAAAATTTGGTGCATACATTCAATGGAATATTACTCAGCTGTAAGAAGGAATAAAGTGCTAACACATGGGATAACATGGATGACTCTTGAAGAACTTATGTTGAGTGAAGCAAGCCAGTCATTGAAGCATGAACAGTACATGACCTCACTGATATGAATTAAGGAAATAGAGCAGTGTCAGAGAGCTATTATCTGAAAGATAGTTTTACAACAAATAGAAAGAAAGAAAATATGGTGAGCCATCACCCATATGGATGTAATTTATGGTAAAGTGATAGAGTGTAGTTGTTTATTGAAAGGATAGGACAAGAGGTAGTGATATTTTGGGTTGGGTGGTGCCGGGTTGACAGGTGGGTAGATTGGGAAGGGTGAGTTAGAAGGTCCAGGATAATGGGGGGAGGGTTGGGAAAGGGATCAGTTGAACACTGGGGATTTGAAGTTGAAAGTACAGAGGTGGGAATGCTTTTATGACAAACTTATAAGGAAGGGTCACTGGTTTAGGCTGTTGGTTGGGGTAGCATTTGGGAAAGGGCTTACCTGGAGCAGGCTTCTATGGAGTATGTGGGTGCTCATTCTGTCATAACGTCATGTATCAATGAGTGGATACCCACATAATGGGCAGAAAGGAGTTTTACTCCCATCTTTGGAAGGACAGATTTGTTCAGAAATAAACAGTTGGGAGTCTCTCAAGAGCAATGGCAGTTTTTAATAGGGGAAGACAAACCAGGGTGTCAAGACCTCTTATTGCATATAACTTTTAATCTTGTCATCCAATGTGTCAAGCCAGGGGTTAATCATGAACCCAAGACCAATGGGGTGGGAGGAATAGAAGAGATCATACGGGGTGTATTTATTGGTCAGTGGAAATGTTTTTCACTACCATACATTGATGGACACAGTACATGGTAAATACCATCAAAGTTTATAAAAGTGTATGGTCCAAAATGTAAGCCATGATGTAAACCATTGACAATGTTTAGTAGCTATGTTTCACTATATGTATAACAGTCATAACAATGCTAACATACAGATATAAAAATGTATTAAGATGGGGGAAGGAAAGGAGAAGGATATTGGTTATATTTGAGTCTCCTCTATTCTGTGAGTGACTTTGCTTTGACCTAAAATTTCTTTGAAAACAAAATGAAAAACAGTGAGACCCTGGGGAATGAAAGGGGGAAGGTGCCACAGTACAGACTGGAAACCAGATATTGCACTGATGAAAAGCAAAAGGCCAAAATTTTTTTTATACTTTTCATTTTTTTAATATCCCAATCTTTTAATTTAATTTAATTTTTTTAAAATTTGTATTTTACCTTTTACATTTAAACTTATTATTATTTCATTTTCCTATTAATTGTTATTTCATTTTCCTATTAATTGTATTCAGCTATTGTAAAGACTTCATCTTTGAAGAAGCTTTGGATCACAGAAGAGTTACAACGAGGCAGGGAAGGATCATTGTTTTGGGGTGTCAGGGTTGGGGGATGCAATGGAGGAAGTTCACCTAAGCATAAATAAAAGGTATATAAAAAGACTCAAATGTTCATGGGACATTGTCACATGGGTGGAGAATCAATCAATAAATGTGCCTGGAAAAAGACCTTGAATAAAAGGGGGAAAAGGTAAAGACAAATGAGTGTATATGGTTAAGAGACTTCAAAATGTGTTGGGAGGTCATCACAGAGATATCTTTTATGCACATCTCAGTAGGATCTCATAAAATTCCAAAGTGGATATCATGCCCAATAGAGGTGCTCCTGAGGGCTCTGGAGAAACTCAGATCCTTTGTCAGGGTGGATAGCTCCGGAGTTTGTTGCCTAGCCAGTGGGCCCTACTTTGTACTTTGTGCTCCTAAGAGTGACAGTTTTGTACTCTACTATGTCTTCAGTGCACATGGTTCATCTGTCCCTTTTATTCAAACCTATAATTGGTCCTGGAGTTTGTAGGTATATATCAAGAAACTTGAGTCTTTGGGCTGTCCATGAGCCAGCTGTGTCCAGAACCTCGGTGGAGCAATAACTCCAACATTACAGCTCATTTGACTCTCCCAGGACAACTGGCAGGGAGATGATGATGGACAATGGCCATCCCAGGGAATGTAGAGAGTCTTCAGCAGCAAGCAGGATAATCCCATCCATCTTACCCAAGGGAAATAAACCCTGTCTTAATTGACATGGAGTGTACATCATCATCCCAGACTCCTCAGGATGGGGGAAAGAGCTATGGACTAGAGTGGACTTTCTGGTACTCTACTATAGACATATTGTGATTAAAGCAATGGAAAAAATTACAACATTTAGGTGGAGCCAGTAGCCACTGGAGGCTCTGGGGACAGAGAGAAGGAAAAGCAGTTGTAATACAGGGGCTTTCTCGGGACTTTGGAATTGTCCATAGTGACATTGCAATGGTAGATATAGGTCATTTTATATCATCATATAACATACAGAACTGTGTGGGAGGGAGTGTGGTCTACAATGTGAACTATGGTCCATGCTTAATTGCAAAGCCCCAGGATGTGTTTATCAATTTCAAATAATGTGCCACATTAATGAAGGATGTTTAAGTGGGAGATTGTGGAAAGTGTGGGAGGTGGAGCATGAGGTAATTCCTATATTTTTTATGTAATTTAAGTATCTTTTTAAAAAATTTAAAAAATAAAATAAAACAATCTAGTAAACAAAGTATACATTCTTCTCATTGCACGTGGAACATTTTCCAGATTATACTATATTTTTGTCTACATATCATATCTTAATAAATCCCATACTAAATATTTTCTATCTCTAAAGAGAAGAAGTTGCAAATCTGTACCCAAAGAGAATGGAAAATTTTCAGAGTTTAAATAATACTTAAACAAGTATTTGACCCGTTAAACAAACAATGGGTCAAAGAAGAAATCACAGGAAATTAGCATATACTTAGAGATTTTGAAAACCAATTATGCTGAACATATGGGATACAGCAATATTAATACACAGAAGGAAATATATAGTCATAAAGACCAACATTTAAAAGGGAGAATGATCACAAATCAATTACTTAATTAAAAGTCTAAAGAAATTAGAAAAAAAAATGAAAGCCAAATTTAGGTGGAAGGAATAAAGTAAATCAGAGAAAAATGAGATAGAGAATAAAAGACAAAAGAGATTTATATATGATATAACCCATGTGTTCTATCCTGGAGAATGATCCATGATTGCTTGAGAAGAAATAGAAACTGCAAGTCTTGAAGATAATTTGGAGGAATAGGACCATTTATTCACTGCAGGGGGGGAGGTTGAGTGGTGCAGCCACTGTAGAAGAAAGTTAAGTATAGAATTTCCATACGATCTGGCAATCCCATTACTAGGTATATAGCAAGAAGAATTGAAAGCAGAGACACAAACAGATACAAGCACAACAATGTTCAGAGCAACATGATTCAAAATTGCTAAAAGATGGAAGCAACCCAGGCATCTATCAAAAGATGAATGAATAAACAAAATGAAGTATATACATATGATGGGATAATAGTCAGCTGTAAAGAAGAATAAAGTTTTCACACAAGGGACAGCATGGATGAGCATCTAAGACCTTACGTTGAATGAAATAAGCTAAACACAAAAGGACAAATATTGGCTGCTCTCACAGATATGGACTATTGATACTGAGCATAGTCCTCATGGAATCTAGAAGAAGATTTAAGGGAGATAGAGATTGGTGAGCTGGTGTTAATCTGTGCAGAATTTATAACTTGGTGGATTGTAAAATTATGGAAATATATGAAGGTAATGGTGGCACAGCAGTATGAGTGTAATTAATAAGACTGAAGTGTTGGTGTGAAGAAGATTGAAAGGGAAGTTTTGTCCTCTTCATGAAGCTAAAGAGAAAGCTAAAGAGTAAAATTGGCAACTGTATAACTTACTAAATTCTGGGGTGGCTGACTATTGTAGTTAAGAATATAAATAAAAGATTTTTTTTCAGGATATACAATAAAGTTATCTTACTAGTAGGGGTGTTGATATTGGGGTGATATATGGGGAAAATGTAACTAAAATATACTTCTATGGGATATGAATGTGTTTTTTGTTGTCATAGGTATGTTTATCAATTAATAGAGACCTACACATCAGCTAAAAATTTTAAATTTCCATTCTGGGGAAGTCTTGCCAATTACTCTATCAAAATGGCAAGGATATCTGTAATATATAAGCTATGCCCAAGATAAGAAAACAGGCCTATATGCCAACTACTCAATCTTAATGCTTGTACATATCAATATTATTCCTGTAAAAATGAACTTAGCCTAAAGCTTACTATCTGAATACCTCCTTGTTACTCAAATTTGGCCTCCTCTAAGTCAAATTCAGCAAATAAACACATTACTTTCCTCTTAATTTGGGACATGTCTCCTGAGGATGAGACTCTCTGGTACTGAGAGATAATTACTAAGCACTAACCAGTGATGCATTTGGCAAAAGAGCTTGACTAAAAGAGAAATATTAAATAAAAACAGTTTTTATGACTAACAGATTTCAAAGGAGTTTGGAGGTCATTCCAGAGGATATGCATATGCAAGTATCAGACATATTTCACTAACTGCCACAGTAAACAAAGCCTCAAACAAGAGTGTTCCAGAATGCTCTGGTTACGTCCAGATACCAGAGGCAAAGCACACAGTCTTATGAAGTCAACACCCCTTCAGTGGGCCTTATTTGGAAATATATGAAATTCTTTTCATGAATATAACATACTTATACTCATTTATAATTCCCCTAATCATGATTCTTCTAATCATTTTATTTGAAAATATAGTTTTCAGTGTACCTGTTTAAGTATGTTTCTCAGAGACTTAAAGCTTTGGATTGTTCATATTCCACTTGAGCCCTGAATTCCAGCAGACTAGCAGACAGCTCCCACTATCCAGTTCTTCAGGCTTGTGCTGAACAACCACAGAATGATAATGACAGACAAATCCCATCCCCTAAATCAAGGAGTATCTACAACTGCAAGAAAAACCGTTCCTTCCATCTGCTTCATGACATCTAAGTTGCCTCTTAGCCTGAAGCAATCTGAGCAGACTTCATCCCAAATCTCTCAAGATTGAGGCATAAACAATCATAAGGGGGGAGGGGGATGTAACCATGGACCAAAGTAGATTTATTGTTATTGAAGTCATCAACTTGTTTTAATGAGAGAAATTGTAACATTGATATAAAGGTATAAAGATAGTGGTTGCCAGGGGTTCATAAAGGAAGGGAGGCATAAATGGGAGGAACACAGGGCATATTTGTTGCAGTAAGATTATCCTATATGTTATTTAAATGACAAACACATGACATAATGTATTTGTCAAAGTTTATGGAACTCTACAGCACAAAGTGCAAACCAAAATGTAAAGTAAAAACTTTGGTTAATAGTAATGCTTCAATATTGGTTCAGCAAGCACAACAAATATACCACACTAATCTAAGATGTCAAAAATAGGGGAAACTATGTCTGCAGGTTTGAGGGGGTTATATGGCAATTTCCTATACTTTGGGTGGAATTTTTCTTTAAATATAAATCTAAAACTTCTTGAGGCAGTTTGAGATTATTTTATGAACCCAAAATGAGAAATATTATATTTATAAATTAATCTATTACTCTGGGTGTGATACCCATTGATAACATTGAATTTAGTTGAGGGATCTTTTGTTAGATTACCTGTTCAGATTGCTGTAGGGCTTTTTATTGTACTATTTCAATTAGGCATGACTCAGGTTGGGTCACTGCCCACTTCCTGGGTGTGATATAAATAAATTCACATAGACACACAAAGGAGAATAAAGAGAACTGCATGTTTGAGCCTGCCTTTTAAGAAAGAAGATTGTTTAAATATGAAGCCCCAAGAGGCTGGGCTCATGGAGCAGTTCAAGAAGAGGCCTGCCCTGCTATACACCTGAGAGTTTATGGCTGAACTTGGGAAGACAGCAGAACAGTTGAGACTGATATAGGAAGCTCTAAGAGAGCACTCCTCTCGTGGCTTGCAGCTGAAATCAGGAATAAAGTGGAGCAGCTGAGCCTGAGAGAGGAAGCCAGATGGGAAGGAAAGAGCAGGCAGAGATAATCCAACATCTTGCTTCAATGTGTGGCAGCTAACTCTGGTGTAAAGCACCTCTATGTTGCCTTCAGTTGGACTTTTCACAGCCTTGGAACTGTAAGATTTTACCCCAAATAAATAAGCCAACATATTTCTGTTATTTTGCATCAGCAGTCCATTGGAAATTTAAAATATTTCTCTAAAAATAAAATTTAAATTTAATAAAATTTAACACTTCTCTAAAAATAAGAGTTTAATATTAAATATTAAAAAATAATATTACATGGGACATCCCTCTGCCTCATGGTAGCTACATCTCTTCACAGATTGAAACTGTCAGCTTGGACATCATTCCAAATCCCTAAAGACTGAAGAATGAACAAAAATAATAGGGGAGTATAACCACTCACTAAAGCAGATTTATTGTTATTGTAGTTATTTTCTTGTGTAAACTGAGTAACTTATAACATTGATATAAAAAATTAGGACAAGCATAAAAAAAAAAAGTTAGCATCAATTTTAACAAATATTCCATACAAATGCAAAGTGTTGATTGTGGGTGTCTTAGGGGATCCTTTATTTTATGCACAATTGTTTTAAAACCCACAAATAATCTAATAAAAATTATATTAAACACATGGTTGTTGGTAATAATCTGATGATATTATATCATAATCTGTAACAGTTATTCAATCTCAGGGTCATGTGTTGATGAAGGGGAGTTGAAGGTGAATCTACACATGTGCATGATTCTTTGTCAGTTTACAACCTGTGTAATAAAAGTATATTAAAATATAATAGGGGGCATTTAGGGAAAAGGACACCAAATGTAAAATATGGACTATAGTTAGTAGTAATATTTTGACATTGTTCTTGCATAGCTTTTAATGAATGTTTCAAAACAATACAAAGTGTTGTTGGAGGAGTGATGTATGGGACAACTGTATAATTTTGCAAGTTCATTTTGTAAGTTCACAAATTCTACTATACACTTACTGTTTATGTAAGTTATGTATGAGTGATATACTTCAATAAAAATTAGATTTAGAAAACAGTAGAGAGAATCAATGAAAGGAAAAGGCCAATCTAATTGAGAAGTTATTGACAGACTAACAGTAACAAATATATAATGAAAACAACTAATCATCATAATGAACATTACTAACAAACCCTAAAGAAATAAAAATGTCTTTGAAATAATACTATGAAAAATTGTTTGCTAACAAATTAAATAATGTAGATGAAAAGGATGAATTTATAGAAATATGAGATCACGAACAATCTCAAGAAGAAAAAGAGAAACTCAACAATGCTATAACAAGTTAAGAAACTGAATCACTGACCAATAACTTCTTCCCAAAAAGAAAAATCCATGATGGGATGACTGCTATACTGAATTCTACCAAGACTTTGAAGAAAAATTAATACCAATCTCTCTCAAACTTTTCCAAAAAATAAAAGAGTATATAACAATTCCTAACTTATTCTATAATCTCAGCAGTATAAAGATACAAAAGCAAGATAAAGACAGTACATGAAAAGAAAATTAAGACCAATATCTCTTATAAATGTACATGCAAAAATCCTCAACAAAATATTGGCAAATGAAATACAGCAGTGTATTAAAACCATTTGTACACAATGAACAAGAGAATTCCTTCCAGAAAAGAAAGGATAGTTCAACATAGGATCAAATAATGTAATATATCACATCACTAGAAAGAAGAAAAATACCACATGTCCATCTCAATTGATGTAGAAAAGGAGTTTGAAAATTCAACCCACTTTCATGATAAAAGCACTAACAAAATTAGGAATAGAAGGAAATCTTCTCAATAAAGGGCATTTGTGGAAACAACAAATGTTAACTGCATGGGGAAAGGTAAAGAATAAGGCAAGAAAGCTCACCATCACCAGTGTTAATGAATATTTTAATGGAAATTTAGTAAAAACAATAAGATAATGAAAATAAATTTTAATAAATCTTAATTAGAAAGGGAGAAATAAAACTATAACAAATTGCAGATGATATCATCCTTTATGTAGAAAGTCACAAAGAATCCACAAGAAAGCTACTGGGATAATAAACAAACCCTGTAAGCTTCAGAGTATATAAAATAAACATATAAAAATCAGTTTAGATTCTACTCACAGGGAATTTACTCTCTAAAAATGACATAAAAAACAATTTTATTTACAGTAGAATCTTAAAAATTAAAATACCAAGGAATAAATTAAGAGGTGAAAGATTTAAATACTTGGAAACTGCAAAGCAGTGAAGAAAGAAGAAAAAGTTCTCAATAAATGGAAACACAGTATTTGTGCATATATTGGAATATTTAACACTGGAAGAATTTCTATACTACTAAAATGATCAGCAAATTCAATGCAATCCTTATTGAAATTCCAGCGACCTTTTCTGCAGAAATGGAAAAGGTGATCCTCAAATTCACATGAAACTGAATGGGACCCCAAATTGCCAAAATAACCTTGAAAATGAAGAACAAAGTTGGAAGACTCAGAGTTCTTGATTTCACACTTACTACAATGTATACTGATTAAATGAGTGTTTCACTAACAAAGGGATAGATGGATAGAACAATAGAATAGAATTGAGAGTTCAGAACTAAACCCTGATAACTAAGTCCAGTGGATTTTCCGCAAGGGTGTCGTATACATTCAATGGGGATAAATGGTCTCTTCAACAAATGATGCTGTGATAACTGAAAACCCACATGAAAAAGAATGATTTTTGATTCAAAGTTGATCAATGAGCTATTCTTGAAAATTCTTACAGGACACACAGAGAAATATCTAGAAGATGTTAAAATAGGCAACATTTTCTTGTATTTTCACCCAAAACCTCAAACAATAAGGAAAAATGATGTAGATTGGAAATCATCAACATTTAAAAGAAACAATTGTACATTATAGGACATTATCAAGAAAGTGAAAAGACCAACTCTAGGTTGGGAAACAATATGTAGAAAGCATAAATCTGATAAGGGTTTTTTTTTTTCAGAATATATTTTTTAAAAATCCATTAATTGAACAATATAAAGACAAACAACCCAATGAAAAATGGGGATGAGAAGCAGATGTGGCACAAGCAATTAGGCCTACCACATGAGAGGTTGCTGGTTCAGTTCCTGGTGCCTCCTAAAATAGACAACGAGCTGTTGTGATGGGCAGGTGGGGTGATCTGATGCTACAAGATGATGCAACAAGAGACACAAGAAGAAAAATATGAGTGACACAGCAAAGCACGGAGCAGAGATGATTCACACAATTAGGTGCCTCCCTCCTACATCAGAGGTCCAGGGTTTGGTTCCTGGTGCCTCCTAAAGAAACAAAGAAGACAGACACAGCAAGTGCAAACTACAAAGTGGTGGGTAGAAATAAATAAATAAATATTTTTTTTAATGGGGAAATGATTTGAGTGCACATTTCTCGATAGAACATATACAAATAGCTAAAAAGCATATGTGATGATATTCAAATCATTAGCCATTAGAGAAATGGAAAACAAAATCTATAATGAGTTAGTACTCCACATCCACTCACATGAACATTATTTTTTAAAAAAGAATAAAAAAGCATTGCTGAGGTTGCAGTGAATTAGAAACCTTAGTACATTGTTGGTGGGAATGAAAAATAGTGCAGACACTGGAAAACATTTTGGCAATTCCTTGTAAAATTAAACATAGAATTACCATATGAACCATTAGTTACACTTTTGGTGTATATCCAAAATAATTTAAAATGATATTCAGACAGATACTTGTACATCTATTATTCATAATAACAAAAAGTTGGAAGCAAACCAAGTACCCATCAACAGATGCATGGATAAACAGTGTGATATGTCCATAAAATGGAATATTACTCAGGTATAAAAATAAATGAAATGCTGATATATGTGTGAATATTGAAGATAACTTCTTAAGTAAAATAAGTCAGGCAAAACTAAATATATAAAGTAATAACCCTTATGTGAAACACTTAGAATAAGTAAATTCATAGAGACGGAAAGTAGAATAGTGGTTATGAAGGGATGGGTGGAGAAGATAATGGGATATTGCTTAATGGATAAGAGTTTCTCTTTGGAATGATGAAAATGTTGTGGATATAGGTATTGTTGAAGCTTAAATGACATTTTAAATGTACTTATGCCACAAAAGCTCACATTTAAAAGTGGTTAAAATATTTTTGTTACAAATATACAGCAAATGCTGAACAATCCACAGTAAAGCTCTTACAGCAAATTAATAAAATCAGCAAAGTGGAGGAGTAACAGATCAACACCCAAAATTCAGTGGCGTTTATACCCACAAGAAGTGAACTGGGTGAAGAAATCATGAAAAAATTTCCTTTTCAATTAAAGAATCAAATATCTAGGAATAAATCTATCCAAAGATATAAAGGACTTGTACACAGAAAACAACAAAATATTGCTAAAAGAAATAAAAGAAGATCTAAACAAATGGAAGGACACTCAGTGTTTGTGGATTGGAAGACTAAATATCATGCAAATACTACCTAAAGTGATTTATAAATTCAACAAAAACCGCCCCAAAATTCCAACTTTCTTTGGAGAAATGGAAAAAATCAAATCATGGCAAGGTAAGGGGACTCAAATAGCTAAACCCATCTTGAAAAAAGATGAATGAAATTGGAAGAGTCACATTCTATAATCTTAAAACTTATTACAAAGCCAAAGTAATTAAAACAGCATGATACTGGCACAAGGCCATACATGTAGATCAATGGAATAAAATTGAGATCTCAGAAATCAACCCTCAGATTTATATCCAAATGATTATGTAGTTAGGCCAGAAGTTTATCCAGAAATTAAAGAAGAGAATAGAAATGGAAGAAAATAACAGAATGTGGGTTCCCAGGTATACTTGCAGGCTGGTCCAGGCAGAGAAGAGAGAGAGCTTTCTGCTTGTCCGGTTACCTTTTAAACCATTAATTATTCCTCCACTTTGCTAATGTTCAGGGGAGGAGACCTAGTTGTTTCCTGTTTTAATTGATTACCCCATTCATCAATTCCCTTCTGGGAGGGTGGGCAATGATAAGGCCTCTTGATAATATCTGGGGCTTTTCCTTGATCTCAAATGAAATCTCATTCTAAATGGGGGTTCTTATGGGATTCTACCAGCAGCCTTCTTGTTAGGTCTTTCCCTTGGAATTTCCCGGTGGAATTTCATAGCCATGTGATTCACAGACATGTTTTTCTGCCAGGTTTTAGATTCATCTTCTAATTTGCTAAACTAGCCTGCCTCAACTCCTCCTTCAGAGGACATACACTTTTATTCTTAAGTGGTGCTGAAGAACAATGGTCATTCTTTTGTAATTACTTCCTGTTGATTAAGGCCTGTAGGTTCTACCTGACATGGTGTAAAACCCTCTTGTTACTCCATTGCAATTGGGGGAAGATGAATCTGGCACAGTGGATGGGGCTGGGTGAAATCCCTATATGGCAACAGGCATTGATTCTGGAAGAAATAAACTTAATTAGAATTTTGAAGATATGTGTTCTCACAAAAAGCATAATGGGTCACAAGTGCAGAAAAGACTTGGTGCCTCCAAAGGCTGCATCCTCCCAAAGTTGATGGGCTTCATCTTGCCTATTTTGAATGCTGTTTAGGACTATTTCAGAGTGATTTACATAGAGATGGCCTTTCTCCTTAAGGAATGGATATGTTCTTCCTTGTGCTGTTGTTTCCATGTTAAGTGACTTGCATTTTTTTAGTACCACCGCAGCAAGAAAGTCCATTTGCTGTCTTAAAGTGTCTAAGGCACAGCTAGTTTTTTCCATGCTGTTAGCTACCTCTAGGTAGAGATTGTAGTAGACAGTGAGGTTTGGTATAAACCAGTTTTCCATGATGGTGGTTATGTATAAGACAGCTAAGAGTGATATGAAGAGAGGCACTACCTAAGACATATGCTAACAAAGACAGTATCTGCAACCATAAGGCAAGCATATTTCAAGGAAAACACTACAGTACATAAGAGAGCTAGTCTCAGGAGAAGCAAAAGATGGGATTGATTTAACAGAGCACTCACCATATCTCACAAAAAATTGGCTGAATGAGGTCAAGATCCTGCCAGAGTGAGCTTATTTGGGAACCCACAGAATAGGAGGTGTAAAGGCATCAATCTGGAGGAAGCTGGATGAACTGATAAATTGCTTGAGGTAAAACTGGGAGTTTCTGGTCCCTGTGTCTGGAAACTAGACAGCTAAACTCCACCCTTAAGGCAAAAAGTTGCTGTGAAACCTGACCCCCATCACTGGCCACCCAGTGTTAGAGAGAGGTCTCTGAGAGTGAGAAAGTTCTGATGAAGGGTGGAGAGTGGTTTCCTTTCAGTGGGTTTGGTTGTTTGGACCCCCTTTGAACTTTGGGGATCAAGGTGGCACCAGGAAGAGGAGAAAGTTGAATCTGCTGAGGAAACCTGATCTACCTAAGCACTGTAGGATTGTGAAACTTGCCTAGGGGAGGGTGAAATCAGGCAACTGATTAGTATTGTGCTGAAAAGTATTAAATTTCAACTCCACAAAAGAGGCAGGCAGTAGGAAGTGCTTAATAAACTTCCAAGAGTCCACTTGGGTCCCTTGGGTGGAGGCGGTGGGCTGGATGAGGGTTGAGAGTCATTTTACTACAGTGAGTTCACTCACAAGAATCCCATTTGAATTTCAAAAGGGAACTCAACCTGACCAGGAGAGGTGAGGGGGGATCCTCTCATACAGGTGATTGCAACCTGCTCCCTGAGAGAGAAAGCAATAACAGTAGAAAGGGTGAAGGGACAGACTCCTAAGCTGCAGAAAATAATGCAACCACAAAGAGTCAAATGTGCCTTAGGGAAAGTGACTGGATAGCTGTCTGAAGAGCTAACTGAACCAACAAGAAACTTTAGCTGAGTGGAGGAGTTTCAGCCTTGAATATATGAAGTCCCTAGTTCAATTTTCAGCCTCTCTTAGAGTAGTGATTCACTGGGACATCAAACATCCAGTTGATACTTTAGGACAGAGAAAACATAGACATTATTTTTGTATTAGCTTCCCTTGGGTCTATTATTCTTCCTAAAAAAGGTTACTTGTTTTTTTTTTTCTTGCTTTTTTTAAATTTATTAAAGTATATCACTCATACATAAACATACATAAACAGTAAGTGTATAGTAATAGTTGTGAAATTGCAATACAAATATACATAACATCATACAGGGTTCTCCATACCTCAGCACCAATATGCACCAATAATGCGCCAACAATGCACCAATACCTTGCATTGTTGTGAAACATTTTTAACTAATGATTAAAGAGCATCCTCAAAATATTAATACTAAACAAAGTATCTTACATTTAGTGTGGTTTTCCCCCAACCCACCCTATTATTATTTTTTTTTATAGTTCATAAAAATCAAGATTTTTCACAGTATATTCCAATATTTGTAAAATGATATATAAATACATATGCATATATGTGTATTTTCTTACATATATGTTATTTTATATATATGTATTTTTAAAGGTGCTTAGATTATCTAATTATTACTCAGAAATTACAAGGATTCCCATGTTCCCCACCTCCCACACCTCCCACAACATCCCACACCAACATCCTTCATCAGTGTGGAACATCACCCACAATGGATATACACATCTTGGGGCTTTGCCACCAAGCATAGACCGCATTTCACATCATAGACCACCCTCTCTCCCACACAGTTCTGCGTGGTACATGCTGATGTAAAATGGCCTAAATCTGTTGCCATAATGCCACTCATGAAAACCCCCAAGTCCCAAAAAAGCCCCTGTATTTCGACTGCCTCTCCCCTTCCTGCCCCAAAAATGTCCAGTGGCCACTGTCTCCACCTCACTGTTACAATTTCTTCCATTGCTTGAATCACAATATACGACAGAACACCACCAAGTCCATTCTAGTCAATAGCTCTTCCCCCAATCCTGGGGGGTTTGGGATGGTGATGTCCACTCCACCTCCAAGTGAGAGAAGGTTTATATTCCATGGATACGGTGGATGGGATTATCCTGCCTGCAGCTGCAGGCCCCCTCCGTTCCCTGGGATGGCCATTGCCCATAGTCGTCTCCTTGCCAGGTGACTTGGATGAGTCCATTGAGCTATAGGGTAGGGGTTGCAGCTGCACCGAGATTGCAGGCACAGCTGGCACATAGGTAGGCCAGAGGCTCCAGTCTCTGGAGGTACACCTAAAAACTCAAGCATCACATATAGGTTTGAATAGAAGGGACTGATGGACCATGTGCAGGGGAGGTTACTTGTTTTATGAAATTTAACTAAGTTTACTCACTAAAACCTGCTTCAAAATCTGCGATGATCATTCTGCAGGGAAATAGATTGATAAACATCAGCAGCCTGAGAAGCCTCTCAGGGGACTGAGAGAGAAGTCTGTTATTTCTTAATTTTTGTTTGACTCCTTGCTTGTGTGTGCTACTTTACAGATTTTTCTTTCATCTTTCTACCTGCAACCCCTTTTTTTTAAATGAGGTGCTCCTGGCTGGTTTCTTCTTTGCTGTGTTTCCTCTTCCTTGATTTCCTCTTTTCTCTGTATATCGATTTTCTCCAACAATGCTATTTCTTCTCCTTCCTTCATCTTTCTATCTTCTACTTTCTGTTGTTGTTCTTACATTACATCTCTCTTTGTATGGGCCTTAATTTTTCTGGTTTTTATTTCTACCTAATCTATTCCATTTCTTATATTTTTTTAACTTTATTTTATTTGTCTTTTATTTTCTCCTCTCTCTCTCATCAGCATTAAGGCTTTTTAATTAATTCTATATATTTTTCTATGTTGTGTTTCCAATTCCTTTGTTGGCACTCCACTTTTTTATTCCCATTACTCTACACTGATTACATGAGTTAAATATTCATTTTCATAAGTCTTATATGGTTCCTCTTCTTTTACTATTATTATTACTATTATTCTTTTTTCTTTTCTTACCTCTTTCTTTTTCTCCAGCTGTAACCTTTTTCCTTCAAGAGAACATAGACAACAGAAAGAAAATAGAAAAAGAGAAATAAAGTCTCAAAAAGAAAACTTAAAACACACCCCGAAACAACAACTAAATAAAACCCACGAGTAGAGAGAGAAGCTATTAAACTGAATGACCCCATCAAGATAAAAAGATACCCATAGAGCAACAAAAAATTAGAAACCATACCAAAAAAGAGGAAGACATCGCCTAGTCCAACGATCAAACTAAAAGCCAGAAAGAGATGCAGAACATTGAACAACTAATCAAAGTTCTCAGAAGAAATAATATGAACCAAATTAATGAAGTGAAGTAAGAGATTAAGGATATTAAGAAGGCAGTGGGAGAACATGCTGAAGAAATTGTAAACGTACATAAAAAGATAATGGATATGATGATGATGAATGGCACAATCTAATAAATCAAAAAGACACTGGAAGCAAATAACAGCAGATTTCAACAGTCGGAGGAAAGAATTAGCAATATAGGAGACAGCATATCAATCATATAGTAGAACAGATAGATCAAAAGACAGAAAAATCCAGCAGGGAATTAGGGATTTGTACAACAACATAAAATGGACAAATATTGGCATCCCAGAGGAAGAAAAGAAGAGAAAGAAGATAGAAGGAGTTTAGGAGGAAATGATGCCTGAAAACCTTCCAATCCTTTTAAGGGAGACAGATTTACATGTCCAGGGAACAGTGTACAGCAAACATTATAAATCTCAACAGGTCTATTCCAAGACATATACTTGTCAAACTTTGTAATGCTCAAGGCTAAGTGAAAATACTCAAGGCAAAAAGAGAAATGAGAGCCATCATATACAAGGAAAGCTCAATAACATTAAGTGAAGATTTCTCATCTGACACCAAGGAGGTAAGAAGACAGTGATATGACAAAGTTAATGTACAAAAAGAAAAGAAAAAAAAAAAAAACTTCAGGCCAGGAATTCTCTATCCAACAAAGCTATCATTCAAAAATGAGGGAGAGTTCACAAAATTCACAGTAAACAAAAATGAAGAGAGTATGCCAATAAGAAACCTTCCCATCAAGAAATACTAAAAGGGGTGCTGCAGGATGAAAGGAAAACACAGGAGAAAGAGAGACTTGAAGGAGAGTGTAAGAACAGCTAAAAAGACAAAAAGAGAAATAAAAAGTACATATGACATATATAAACCCCGCAAAAAATATGGCTAATTGTAAATAACTCCTTGAGAGTAAATACACTGAATGTTGATGGATTAAACTCAACAGCCAAGAGACACAGATTGGCAGAAGGGATAAAGATATATGCCCGATCTATATGCTCTCTACAAAAAACCCACCATAGACCCAGGGATTCAAAGATACTGAAAGTGAATGGCTGGAAAACAATCTACAAGCAACCAATAACCAAAAAAGGTGGGAGTATTTATAATAATATCAGACAAATTAGACTTCAAATGCAAAGGTGTTGTAAGAGACAAAGGCAGAAACTATGCATTAGTAAAAGGGTAATCATTCAAGAAGAACGAACAATCATAAACATGTATGCATCTAACCAGGGCACCTCAAAATACATGAAGCAAAAAGTGAAAAAAATAAGGGTAGAAATAGATGCTTCTACAAATATAATGAGGGACTTTAATACACCATTATCATCATTTTACAGGACATCTTGACAGAGAATCAATAAAGAAGAAAAAATTTGAATAATACATTAGAGGATTTGAACCTAATAGATATATAAAGAATATTACACCCAAATACATCAGGATATATATTCTTCTCAAGTGCACATGGCTCATTCTCCTAGACAACATGTTAAGCCACAGAAAAATTCTCAATGAACTCAGAAAGATTGAAATTACAGAGTAATTTCTCTGACCACAATTGAATGAAGCTGGAAATCAGTAAGTGCCAGAGAACCATATTAGGCAAATAGACTTGGAAGTTAAACAACACATTCTTAGAAAAACAGTGAGTCAAGGTGGAAATTTCAAAAGAAATCAGTAACTAACATGAAATGAAAGAAAATGACAATGCAAAATATTAAAACCTATGGGATGCAGCAAAAAGTGTACTGAGAGGGAAATTCATACACATAAATGCATATGTTAAAAAAGAAGAAAGAGCTAAAATTGAGAGCTAACTGAACACCTGGAGGATTTAGAAAATGAACAACAAACTAAACCCAAAGGAAAAAGAAAGAAGGACATAACAAAGATTAGAGCAAAACTAAATGAAATAGAAAATAAGAAATCACTAGAAAAAATAAAACCAAAAACTGGTTCTTTGAGAAGATCAATAAAACTGACAACCCTTAGCAAGAATAACAAAGGAAAAAAAAGAAAAGATTGAAGATCCAAATACAAAAAATAAGAAATTAAGAGGGGGTTATCACCACTTGCCTCACAGAAATAAAGAAAATCATAAGAGGATACTTTGAAAAATAATAAGCCAACAAGAAGGATCATTTAGAAGAAATGGGAAGATTCCTAGAAACACACACATAGCCTACATTGATGAAAGAAGAAGCTGATGAACTGAACAGACCAATCAAAGTTAGACACCTGCCAAGTAAGAAGAGTGCAGGACCAGATGGCTTCACAGGTGAATTCCACCAAACATTAAGGAAAGAACTAAAACCAAACCTGCTTTAATTCCTACAAAAATAGAGGTAGAAGAAACATGGCTTAACTCATTTTTTGATGCCAACGTTACCCTTATAACAAAGCCAAAGACACCACAAGAAAGGAAAATAACAGACCAAACCCTGTGATGAACCTAGATGCTAAAATTCTCAAAAAATACTTGATAATCGTATTCAACAACACATTAAATTAATTGTACACCATGGCCAAGTGGATTTCATTCCGGGAATGCGAAGATGGGTTCAACATATGAAAATCAACCAATGCAATACTCTACATAAAATGATCTAAAGAAAAAAATCCCATGATCATCTCTATAGATGCAGAAAAATGTTTCATCAAAATACAGCACCCTTTCCTGATTAAAAAATAAAATAAAATAAAAACACTGCAAAAATAGGAAAGAAGGAATCTTTCTGAATATAATAAAGGGTATATATGAAAAACCCACAGCTAACATCATCTTCAAAGTTGAAATCCTAAATATTTCTTTCTAAGTTTGGGTACAAGAAAAGTTGCCCACTATCATCACTCCTACTTAACATTGTGTTGGAAGTACTTGCTAGAGCACTGAGGAAAGAATAAGATATAAATGGCATCGAAATTGGAAAGGAAAAAGAAAAAATTTACTATTTGCAGACAACATGATCCTACATAGAAAGCCCTGAAAAAGTTACAAAACAAACTTCTAGAAGCTAAGTTCAGTAAAGTCATAGGCTGTAAGATCAATGCACAAAAATTCATACAATTTCTGTACACAAATAATGACTGAGCTGAGGAGGAAATCAAGAAAAATATACCATTTACAATAGTAACTAAAATTATCTAGGAATAAACTTACTTAAAGAAGTATATGACTTATACACAGAAAACTACACAACACTGTTAAAGGAAATCATAGAAGACTTAAATAAATGTAAGAATATTCCCTGTTTATGGATATGGGGAATAAAAATCATTAACATGTCAATCCTTCCCTACCTAATCTACAGATTTAATGCAATCCCAATAAAAATAAACACAACATATTAAAATGAACTTGAAGAAGTAACCATGAAATTTATTTGGAAGGGCAAGAGGCCCCTAATAGCCAAAGACATATTGGAAAAGAAAAATGAAATCAGGGGACTCATACTACCTGACTGTAAAACACATTGCAAAACTACAGGGGTCAAAACTGCGTGGAATTGGCAGAAGGATAGTCATACCGACTGATGGAACCAAATTGAGAGATCAGATATAGATCCTTGTATATACAATCATCAGGTATTCTACAATGCCACCAATACCACTAAACTGGTAAAGAATGGCCTCTTCAATAAATAGTGCTTGGAGAACTGGGCATCCATATTCAAATGAGAGAGGAACACCATCTCAAACCTCATACAAAAATCAACTGAAGATAGATCAAATATCTAAATATAAGAACCAAGACCATAAACACCTTGAAAGATAATATAGGGAGGCATCTACAGGACTTTGTATTAAGAAAAGGCTTCATAAACTTCACATCCAAAGCATGAGCAGTAAAAGAAAAAATTGGTAAATGGGACCTCCTCAATATTAAAACCTTTTGCACCTCAAAGGAATTTGTCAAGAAAGTGAAAATAAGCCTACCTAATGGGAGAAAATATCTGTTAACCAAATATCTGATAGGAGCCTAATATCCAGCATATATAAAGAAATCCTTTGTCTCAAAAATAAAAAGACAAACAACCCTTTTAAAAAATGGATGAGTTATTTTAACAAACACTTCCACAAAGAATAAATACAAATATCTAAAAAGCACATGAAAAACTGCTCAACTTCATTAGCTCTTAGGGAAATGCAAATCAAAGCTTCAATTAGATACCATCTTACACCCATTAGACTGATTGCCATTAAAAAAAAGAGAGAACTACAAATGTTGGAGAGGATGTGGAGGAATGTGAACCCTCACCCACTAATGGTGGGAATATAGAATTGTCCTGCCATTGTGGAGGACAGTTTGGTGGTTCCTCAAAAAACTAATTATAGATCTGCCATATGTTCCATCAATTCCACTGCTGGGTATATATCCAGAAGAGTTGAAAGCAAAGACATGAACAGATGTATGCACAACTATGTTCATAGTGGCATTATTCTCTATTGCTAACAGTTGGAATCAATCCAAAAGCCCCTCAACAGATGAATGGATAAAGAAAATGTGGTATTTACATGCAGTGGAATATTACTCAGCTGTAATAAGGAATACAGAACTAACATATGGGAAAACATGGATGAACCTCAAGGACCTTATGTTGAGAAAAGCAAGCTAGGCATTCAAGGACAAATATTACATGACCACTTAGATATGAATTAAAGAAATTGAGCAGACTCAGAGAGCTAAAATCTGGAAGATAGGTTCACAGGAACTAGAAAGGGAAAAGAAGGTTGTAAGCCAATGCTCATATGGGTGAAATCTATGATAAGGTGGAAATAAGTAGCAGTGTAGTGAAGGGACAAGAAAGGGGAATAGTGACACTTAGTTTTGGTGGTGGTGCAAGCTTGACAGGGGTTAGGGAGAAGAGGATGTGTTGGACAGTCCATGGAACTATGGGGAGGTTTTTCGGAGGGAGCAGATGAACACTGGGGATTGGCAGGTATGTGGGTGAAGCTACAATGTTGAGAAAGCTCTTTTGGCAATATTGAAAGGAAGGGTTACTGTTTTAGGGTGTTGGATGGGGGGGATTTGGGACAGGGCGCACCTGGGGCAATCTTCCAGAGAATGTGTGTGTGATCATTTTGTCATTGTGTGTTGTATCACTGGGTTGAGACCCAGCTAATAATTGGGAAGGAGTTGGTCTCCCATCCTGGTGGGGGGGTGGGAGGCAAAATGTTCTCAAAAGAGAAGATGGTGTCTCCTGAGAGCATGGATGCTTCTTAAGAAGGGAGGACAGACTAATGAGTTAAGCCTTCAGCATTGTTTAAAGTATATATGAATCTTGTCCTTCAAGGAGTGAAGCCTGGTGGTTGCCAAGTGGCCTAATGGTTGGGGGAGAGATGAAGAGAAAATATGGAACAGGGTTTTTAAAGAGGGTAATGGAAGTGTTCTGCACGATCTTGCAATGATGGATACAAGTCATGTTAAAATTCATCAAAAATTTATAAATATAAGGTCTAAAATGTAACCCATAATGTAAAACATTGACCACAGTTAGTAGCTATATTTCAATATTTGCACATCAGTTGTAACAAATATACCATCTACATGTACAAAGGTTATTAATATGGGAAGGGGGAGGATGTTTGGTATATGGCAGTTCCCTATATTCTGTTTGTGACATTTACAGTGACCTAAAACTTCTATGAAGACAAAATGAAAAAAGTGGGACACGGGGGAAAAATTGAAGAAAATGCCACTGTACATGCAGGATGACACATATTACAGAGATGGAAGGCAAAACATCAGCAATGTTTTTAAAAAAATTTTAAACATTTTCCATTATTTTTTAATATGCCAATTTCTGTTTTTACTTTGATTTATATTTAGTTTTTATAAATTATTATGCATTTTATTTCTCATGTTTAAACTTATCATTATTTCATTTTCTTATTAAATTCATTTGGTCATATTCTTGGCTTCATTTTTGAAGAGGTTTTGGATCACAGAATAGTTAAAACTGTAGCAAGGATGATCATTGGTGTGCAGTGTCAGTGATGGGGATACATGGGAGGAATCACTTGGGCATACATATAAAGATTATAAATGTGTTCAAATGTTCACACGGCATTGCCACAGTGGGTAGAAATTCACACAACTGAAAGAATATTGAATTCCCATTTGGGGGAGCTCTGCCAAATTGTCTAATGAAACAGCAATGATCTGCCAATTATAGGTACTATGACTAGTGAAGAAGGATGGTCCTTTGATGGGCCCTTGCTATTGATGACTATTCTTATGATCCTTTGTTCTTGAAATTGAAACTTAGCCTAGAGTTGTAGGGTGTCTAAGAGAGACCTACTGGAAGCCTCCTTTTTGCTCAAATGTGGCCTTTCTCTAAGCTAACTTAGCATATAAATTCATTACCTAACCCGCCCCACCGCCTCCAGCATGGGGCATGACTCCTGGGGATGAACCTTCCTGGCACCAAAGTATTAATACCAAGAAGGTGATGCAACTGGAAAAGGATCTTGAATAAAAGGGGGAAGAGGTAAAGACAAATGAGTTTATATGGCTAAGATATTTCAAAGTGAGTCACATGCTCATCAGAGAGGTAATGCTTATGCACGTCTCAGCAGGATATTATAGACTGTCAAGGTAGATACTTCTCCATATAGCAGGGCTCCTGAGGGCTCTAGAGACACCCATATCCTATCATCATAACAGATAGCTCTGGAGTTTGGTACCTTGCCAGTGGGACCTACTTCGGAGTTTGTGCTCCCAAGTGTGACAGAGTTGGACTCAGATGTGACTTCTCTACACATGTCTCTTCTGTCCCTTTCACTTGAACTTATAGTTGATGCTGGAGTTGGTAGGTATACATCCCAGAGACTTGAGTCTCTGGCTCTCCATATGCCAGCCGGGCCCTGAGCCTCAGCAGATTTGCCACATCTAATCTCCAGTTCATTGGACTCCTCGAAAACAAATAACAAGATGTTGCTGATGGACAAACATCACACCAAGGAACTGAGAGGGTCTGCAACTGCAAGGAAGAGAGTCCCATCCATCAGCCACATGGGATTGAAGCCATTCTCAATTTGAGGTGGACTGGGCATCACCATACCAGGATCTCCAGGATTGGGTAATAAAATAAAGATTAGAGTGGACTTACTGGTTTTCTACTATAGATTTATTGTGATTCTAGCAATGGAAGAAATTAAATTATGGATGTGGAGACAGTGGCCACTGGAGGTGCTGAAGTCAGGGAAAGAGGAAAAGATGTGTAATATGGGGGCATTCTCAGGCCTTGGCATTGTCCTGAATGACATTACAATGGCAGGTACAGGCCATAATATGTCCTGCCATAACCTACAAAACTGAGTGGGGGAAATTTTAAACTATGATGTAAATTATAACCCATGCTTAGTGGCAATGTTTGAAAATGTGTTCATCAATTGCAATGAATGCACCAAAATAATGAAAGAAGGTGTTAATGTGGTAAAAATTGGGAGGTGTGGGGAGTGGGGGATATGGGAATCCCTAATATTTTTTTATGTAACATTTTATGTAATCGAAGTATCTTTTCAAAATACATAAAAATGTATTAAAAAATAAAAAAAGAAAGCTATTTTCTTGTCTTATAGTTATTAGCCAAGTGATTTTTGAAGTAGTGGCAAAGACCAGTCAATTGGGAAAGAATAATTTCTTCAACAAATGGTGTTGTGAAAACTGGATCTCCATTTGCAAAAAAAGATGAATCCTACCACACATCTTATACAAAAATCACCTAAAAGTGCTTCAAAGACCTAATTATAGGAGCCAGAAAAATCAAACTACTAGAAGAAATTAGGTACGCATTTTCAGGAGGTTGTGCTAGGCAATGATTTCTTAAACTTTACATCCGAAGAACAAACAATAAAAGAAAAAAACATAGATAAATGGGGCCTCATCAAAATTAAAAACTTTAGAGATTCAAAGAATTTTATCGTGAAAGTAAATTGACAACTTATAAAACCAGAAAAAGTATTTGCAAGTCATATATATGATAAAGGTTTAATATCCACAATAAATAAAGAAATACTTCAACTTAACAATAAAAAGAGAAAGATGAAATTTAAATGATGAAAACAGAAATTTCTCCAAAGATGGTATAAAAATGGCAAGAAAGCACATAAAAGATACTGAACATCATTAGCAATCAGTGAAATGCAAGTCAAAGCCACAATGTGATACCATTTGACACCCATTAAAATGACTGCTAAAGTCACCTGGTCTTTTTCACACTCGTGGTCCAGTATGTCATAGCTGGCCTCCTTTTGGGCCCACATACCACCATCTTCTTTATCCTTTTAGTGAGACCATGTATGCTCAAAATTCTAAGTTTATTTCTCCTAGAATCAACACCTGCAGGGAAATGAGGAGAAGTTGAGCCACAACATGGCTGACAGACAACATGGCCAATAGACAACATGGCTGCAAGACCTCCCTGAGACCTTAACCTTGAGGTCCCAATTTTTCTTTCCAGGACCTCATCTTGGCCCTGGATTTTCCAAACAGGTCTCATTATTGACCCCCAGCATTGGTGGGGTAACCAATAACAGCTGAGGCCCCTCCATTTAGCATTAACAAGATGGGGGGATAATTAACAGTTTAAAAGGTACCCACACAAGGCAGAGCTCACTCTCTCTGCCTAAAGGAGCCCACACCAAATCATGGTGTGTATTTTCATCCTAGTCTCCCATTTCTCAGCAAACTCTGTTCGTTCACCCATTTCTCAATAAATTATTTTTGCTGGCTTGAGTAAAAAACAAACAAACAAACAGAAAATTACAAGTGTTGTAGAGGATGTAGAGAAATAGGAACATTCAGTCATTGCTGAGGCAATGTAAAATAGTGCAGAAACTATAGAAGACTGACGCTTTCTCAGAAAGTTAATTATATATTTGCTCATGTGCCCTAACACCAGGGTATATATCACTTCTTATATACCCCCAAAGAATTGAAAGCAGGACCTTGAGCAGATATTTGCACATCATGTTCATAGAGGCAATAGGCACAATTGGTAAAAGATGGAAGCAGCCCAAGTGTTGATGATTTGAGGAATGGATGAATGAAATACAGTACACAGCATAAAATGGAACATTATTCATGCATTAAAAGAAAAAAATCCTGATACATGTGACATGGCTGAACCTTGAGGACGTCATGTTGAGTGAAATAACCCAGACACAAATGACAAATATTGGCTGATCTCACTTATATGAAATAATTAGAATAACCAATCTCATAGAGTCAAAATGTGAAATCATGTTTTCCAGGGGATAAGATGGGGATAGAAAATCACATATTAAAGCTTAAAATGTACAGGGTTCATCTTTGGAATAATTGAAATATTTTCATAATGGATGGTGATGATATTAGCACAAAATTGTGAATATAATAAGCAGCATTTCATATATCTGAATGTATATATGGTAATAGAACAAAAATAAATCCATGGAACTTCACTACACAAACAGTGAACACTAAGTTAAAGCATGTATGCATTAGTCAGGCAAAGGGGTGCTTAAGTTACTTCCCTCACCAAAGTTTCTTGCCACATGTTCGAGCAAGATGGCTGCTGAAGTCTGCAAAGTTCCTTTCTTCCTAGGGCTTATTTCTCTCCAAGCTCAGCTGTTCTGCTTTCTCAAAAAGGCCAACTGTAGACCCATAGGTGAAGAGCTCTGTTTCCCTCACTGGGGCTCATTTCTGCCTGGGCTTAGCTCTTCTGCTTTCTGCTGTATGTTTACTTCCTGGCCGCCAGCTCAAAACTCCAACCTCCTTTCTCTGAAGTGTGGTTTTTCTGTGAGTCCCCAACTATCAGGGTGTGGGGACTCAATGTCCTACTGATGTGGCCCAATCAAAGCCTTAATCATTATTTAATCAAGTAAAAGTGAAACCTCTGAATCCAATATGATCTAATAAGCTCAGAGGAACAAACCAGTTTACAAACATAATCCAATGTCTATTTTTGGAATTCATAAACAATATCAAACTGCCACATATGTACTCTAGTTAATAGCACAATTATAAAATGTGGTATTATTAATAGTAAGAAATGTTCCACACCAATGCAAGATTTTAATAATAAAAACCTTATTGTTTTTATTATGGGAATACTGTATTTTATGCATTGTTCTCTAAACACACAATCTAATAAAGAAAATAATTGAAAAGTCAGAACATGGGAATCCCTGTAATTTCTGAGTAATATATAGGTAATCTAAGCACCTTTAAAATATATATATATATATATATATATATATATAACAAATAACATTTATGTAAACAAATGCACATATATGCATATGTATTTATATATCATTTTACAAATATTGGTATGTATTGTGAAAAATTTGATTTTTACCCACAATAAAAAAAAATTAAAAAAAAATAAATGTCAGTTATGTAGTTGGTAAGATGGAAATCCTTTCCAGGCTACAACAGTGTTCCCCAGGATATGTTATATACTCCAAATATCTGTCAAATATTTATTGTTGTTTCTTCTATAGCCTGGAGTTACATATCAAGGAATCAAGGAATGGAAACAGGAGGGGTATGATTCATTATCACCTCCAGTTCTACCCTAACAAATGTTTTGCTTTCTGTCTCATTGGCCTTACTGTCTGATAATCTAGACATCTTAGTTTCAAGGGGAAGTGTGCTTCAAATACACAGCTGAACAATGATTCCACTGAATTGTTTGTTAAAATTGGCACCTGGACACATTGAGCTCCTAATGCCTCTGAATCCTCAAGCAAACAAGTGAGTTATAAAACTGTATTTGAAACATAGACAGAAAACTGCATTGCCATTTCACAGTGGAGGTATGGAAAAGTGTATCTGGGATACAGGAGAGTCCTTAGGGCATCTATTAATAAAACCATGTTTATGATTAAAATCAATGGAAAATTACAAAAACCCAATTCAGGAAGGATTATTAAAGGTCCATATTTTTGAAAAATGAAAGTTCAGTTCATCCCACCAGCCAAAAAGCCACAACCAACTGGAGTTCCTGTTGTGAACTAAGAGTATATATAATAAGTTTTGGGAAAAGGTAGTTATAAATACCAGGTATGACCACTGACAAGTTGGAAAAATGATGATTACAATTGTTATGAATATTTCTACATTATTTTGTTATGAATATGTTCATGTGTGTCTGTGTGTATTAAAAATATCTGTTTTATTCACTTTCTTATCTTCTCACCATATAAACCAAGCTATATTAGCTGTATAACTGAATTTATGTTTCTGGGCATAAAGAAGAAGACTGAATTTAACTCAATGTCTTGCATTTCTCTTCTGGGAAATAGTTTAGTATATTTTAGTTGTACTCTGGATTGTCATTCTATGTTAGGTAGGCATATGGCTTTGCTGTGTTCTTTATGTGGAGATTAGTTGTGGAGTTCCATTGATTGGTCAACCACTGGCATAAATGTTGCTGTGAAGGTCTTTTGTATTTTTATTAGATATATATAATCCATTGAAACTAAGTAAAGGCAATTGCTCTCAATAACGTGGGTGAACCTCATAAAATTAATGGCTTAGATGAATACTCTTCTTTTCCTGTCAATTCAGAGGCATGAAAAGCCCAAATTGGCTGAATGTCAGTCTTACCATCTGCATTAGGCAGCAAAAGGAGTGCTGATGCAAAGCACAAGAAATCTGTTGACTTTTATAAAGGGTATTTATTTGTGGTAAAACTTTAAAATTACAAGGTCCTAAAGTGTCCAATTCAAGGTACCATAAGATAACATTTCTCACTGAAGTATTTTGCCATGTGTTGAAGCAAGATTGTTGTCAATCTCATTGAAGGTTTAGCCTTTCTTCAATCTCTTAAGGCTCCATGTTCCCAGCTTTTCTGATCTCAGCTGTAGACTGGCATAGGGGTTATGGTACACCTTTACCATGATTACATTAATTAATAGGTAGTTTAATTTAGTAGTGCGGGAAAAACTACTTTCTCCATTATTTTAAGAAAACCTGAGCTTCCCAATGGAATCAATATTATTTAATTGCTACCACCTTAATATATTACTTGTGTGTCAGACCATTAATGTCCCCACGTTAAGAATATATTGTATTTAAGAAAACTGTGTCACTTTTAACAGGGAGGAAGCCAATTTTTGTTTTGCTTCTGAACACCATTTAAAAAAAATGCAGTTACCATAGATTATAAACAGATTGAGGTTAAGTTTTTTGCTATAAAGTTACTTATTTTATTAACATCAAATCCTGGATTTCTACTTAATAATGATTTCCTGCAGTTTACACTGTAATTTTTCAATTTGGAAAATGATTTTACAAGTTCCCCATAATCATCCGTAAACTCAGACAGGTTACTTCATCTCAAGACAAATTCCACCTTTAAATAAATGTTCTGAATTAGAGACAGTAATAAGCAGAATTCACTTCCACTAACCTTTCTACAATTTGCCATGTGCATACAAGTCTTCTTGTCATACACATTTTCCATCCTGATTTTATAAAACCCAGCCATCTGGAGGAGGCAGCAAGTTGGTGTCAGTTTCAGTGGGTGCTCATAATCTCTTTTGCAAAAGATGGCCGAATGGGGACAAGATCCTGCCTGAGTGAGCTGTTCTGGGAGCTCATGGAGTGGGAACCTTTGGGGAATCCATCTGGAGGGAGCTGGACAAGGAGACAGATTGCTCAAGATAAAGCCATGATTTTTTTAGCCCTCTGGCTGGTAGCTGTGGACAGCTAATCCCTACCATCAGAGGAAATGGTAAGGGTGAGCCCCATCTCTGGCTTGCCACCCAGTGAGAGGGAGCAATCCCTCAGAGTGGAAGAGTTCTGGCAAAAGGCAGAGAGGGGTTTCCTTTCTGTGGATATGGTTGCTTGGACCCCATTTGAGCTTTGGGTATATACCAGCCAACTTCAAGTGTCTCCAAGCACAAAGGAGAAGCAAATATTCTGAGGGAGTCTGATGTGCCTAACTGCCCTTGGATAGAGAAATTTGGCCGGTGAGAAAGTAGAGTCAGGTAATTGACTAGTTCTGTGCTGAAAACTATCAAAATTACAACCCTCCTAAATGAGTCAGGCAGTAAGAAGCATTTAAAGATCCAAAAGCTTATTTAGGGCCCGTGGGAGGAGGGGGTGGTCTAGAAATGGGTTGAGAGTCATTTCTGAGTGGTGAATTCAGTCACCAGTGTTCCATTTGAATTTCAAGAGGGAACTCAACCTAACCAGGATAGGAGAGGAGTGGGGATCTGTTCATACCACCTTTTGAATCTTGCTGCCCTAGGAGAGTCAAACCTGCCTGAGGGAATGTGACTGGATAGATTTCTGAAGAATTAACTGACCCAACAAGAAAGTTTAGCTCAGTGGAGGAGTTTCCACCATGAATATACAAGTTCCCTAGTTGAATTCCTAGCTCTTCTAAGAGTAGTGATCCACTGGGATATCAAATACCCAGCTTACACTTTAGGGCAAGGAAAACATTGATATTATTTTTGTATTAGCTTCTCTTGAGTCCCATATTTTTCCTAAAAACGGGTAAGTTTTAAAATAAAATTTAACTTAGTTTAATCACTAAAACCCACTTCAAAACCTGCAGAGAGAAGGATGCAAGGTAATAAATTGATGAACAACAGCAGTCTGAGAAGATCCAAACGGGCCTAAGAAGGAACACTCTTCTCCCTGAGTTTTTATTTGAATGCTTACATGTATGGGTTTTTTTGTTTCTTGGTTTTCTTTCCTCTTTCCTCCTTCCACCAATTTTTTTTTAATTAGGTGCTGCTGGTTTGTTTCTTCATTACTGTGCATCTTCTTCCTTGATTTCCCATTTTATGTGCACACTGATTTTGTCTACCAATGCTATCTCTTTTCCTTCCTTCATCATTCTAGCTTCTGCTTTCTGTTGGTGTTCTTACTTTCCACCTTTCTTTATTTAGTCCTCAATTGTTCTTCTTTCTATTTCTATCTTGTCTATTCTCTTTTCTTATTTTATTAATTCTTTTCTTTATTTTCTTTTCTCTTTTTCTCTCTCCTCATCAATCTGGCCTTTGTTTTCATTCTATATATTTTTTTTCTATTCAGTTTCTCATTTCATTTTAGGTACTCCACTTTTCTATATTTATTACTCTACACTGCTTACATGAGTTAAATATTCATTTTACTAAGTCTTATACATGACCTTTTTTACATTTTATTATAATTATTACTATTACTCTTTTTCTTTTCTTATCTTTTCTGCTTTATCTGGCCCTAATCTTTTTCCTTCAAGGGAGCACAGAAAACAACAAGGAAATAGAACAAGAAGAACAAAGTGTAAAAGAGGAAACTTACACACACAAAACCAGCAGCTAAATAAAACTCTAGATTAGAGAGAGAAGCTAATCAACTGAATAAACCCTTCAAAATAAAATGATGACTGGGGGCAACAAAAAAATTATATATCATGCTAAGAAACAGGAAGACATGGCCCAATCCAACAAACAAATTAAAAACCAGGAAGGGATGCAGAACATCAAACAAATAAACAAAGCTCTCCAAACAAATATCATGGAACAACTTAAAAAAATGAAGGAAGAAATTAAGGATATTAAGAAGACACTGGAATAAGATGCTAAAGAAATAGTAAACATACATAAAAAGATAAGAGTTATGATAGTGATGAATGGCACACTCCAAGAAATCAGAAAGACACTGGAAGTACATAACAGCAGATTTGAACAGGCGGCAGAAAGATTTAGCGATGTGGAACACAGTATATCTGAAATCAGACAGATAGTAGAACAGATACACTAAAAGAAAAAAGAATCCAGCAGGGAATTAGGGATTTTAACGCCCATACAAAATGCAGAAACATATGCATTATATGCATTGCATGGGGAGATGAGAAGTGAAAGGAGACAGAAAGAATGTTGAAGGAAGTAATGGTTGAAAATTTCCCAACCCTATTAAAGGAGATGGATGCACTTGTCCAGGAAGCACAGCACACCCCAAACAGTACAAATTCCATCAGAACTACTCCAAGGCATATGCTTGTCAATCTGTCCAATGCTCAAGAGAAAGATAAAATACTGAAGGCAGCAAGACAAAAGAGAACCTTCTCATACAAGGGAAGCTCAATAAGATTAAGCGCTGCTTTCTCATCTGAAACCATGAAGTTAAGAAAGCAGTGTTATGGTATAGTCAAGGTACTAAAAGAAAAAATCTTCTAGTTAAAAATTCTCTATCCAGCAAAGATGGCATTCAAAAATGATGGAGAGTTCAAAATATTCACAAGTAAACAGAAATTAAGAGAGTATGTTAATAAGAAACCTATCCTTCAAGAAATACTAAAGGGATTTCTGCAGGATGAGAGAAAATAGCAGGGGAGAGAGAGTTGGAAGAGAGTGTAAGAACAACAAAAATGACAAAAAGAAAATAAAAACAGCATATGGCATACATAAAGCCAAAGAAAATATGGCTAATGAAAGTAATTCCTTGAGAGTAATAACAGTGAATATTAATGGATTAAACTCACCAGTCAAGAGATCCAGATTGGCAGAATGGAAAAAGAAATATGACCCATCTATATGATGTCTACAAGAAGCCCTCCATAAACCCAGGGATTCAAGGATGCTGGAAGTGAATGGCTGGAAAGGAATTTTACAAGCAAACAATAACCAAAAAAGTGTGAGAATAGCTATACTAATATCCAACAAAATAGACTTTAAAAGCAAAACTACAGTAAGAGACAAAGAAGGACACTATATATTAGTAAAAGGGGTAGTGTTTCTAGAAGAAAGAACAATCATAAACATTTATGCACCTAATCAGGGTACCTAAAATTCATGAGGCAAAAACTGGAAAAACAAAGTGGAGAATTGATAACTCTACAATTATAGGGGGAACTTTAACACCATTATTACTATCAGACAGAACATCTCAACAGAAAATCAATAAAGAAACAAAGACTCTGAATTATATATTAGAGGTTCTGGACCTATTAAATATATACAGAATACTACACTGAAATACAGTGGGATATACATTCTTCTTGATTGCACCTGGAACATTCTCTAAGATAGACTACATGCTAGGCCACAGAAAAATTCTCAATCAACTCAGAAATATTAAAATTATGCCAATTAATTTCTCTGACATCAATCAAATGAAGCTGGAAATCAGTAAGGGCCAGAAAACCAGATTTGGCACAAATATATTGAAGTTAAATCACAGATTCTTAAACAAAGATTGGGTCAAGGAGGAAATTTAAAAAGAAATCATTAACTACCTTGAAATGAATGAAAATTACAACACAACATATCAAAACCCATGGGATGCAGCAAAAGATGCACTGGGAGGGAAATTCATGGCCACAAATCCATATATAAAAAAGAAGAAAGAGCTAAAAATCAAGGAATTAGAAAAAGAACAACAAACCAACACAAAAGGAAGTAGAAAGAGAAAATAACAATGATTAGAGCAAAAATAAATGAAATAGAAAATAAGAAAGCAATAGAAAAATAAACAAAACCAAAAGTTGGTTCTTCAAGATCAATAATATGAAAAACTTCAGCTAGAGTAACAAAGAAAAGAAGACAGCAGATGAAAATACACAAAATAGAAAATGAGGAAGGGGATATCACCACCTACCCCACAGATATAAAGAGTATCATAAGAGGATATTTTGAAAAAATTATATGCCAACAAGAAGGGTAAATAAGAGAAAATGGCCAAATTCCTAGAAACACACAAGTAGCCTATATTGACATAGAAGAAACTGATGAACTCAACAGAACAGTCAAATGTAATGAGATTGAGTTAGTCATTAAAAAATCCTCCCAACTAGGAAGCACCCAGTACCAGATGGCTTCACAGTTGCATTTTATGAAAAATTCCGGAAAGAACTAACTCCATATATGCATAATCTTTCCAAAAAAACAGAAGTAGAAGGAACAATGCCAAACTTATTCTATGATGCCAACATTATCCTAATACCAAAGCCAAAGATGCCACTAGAAAGAAAATTAAAGACCAATCTCTCTGATGAACCTAGATGCTAAAATCCTCAACAAAATACTTGCTAATCATATTCAACAACATACCAAATGAATTATACACCATTACTAAGGGGGTTTCATCTCGGGCAACCAAGGATGTTTCAACATAGGAATATCAAGCAATGTAATACACAACATAAACAGATCAAAAGAAAAAATCACATGGTAATATCTATAGATGCAGAAAAAGCATTTGACAAAATGCAACATGCTTTCCTGATAAAAACACTGCAAAAGATAGGAATAGAAGGAAACTTTCTGAATATGATAAAGGGTATATATGAAAAGCCCACAGCTATCATCATATACAATGGTGAAATCCTAATAGCTTTCCCTCTAAGATTGGGAACAAGACAAGGATGCCCACTATAACTATTCTTATTTAGCATTGTCTTCAAAGTATTTGCTCTAGCACTGAGGCAAGAAAAAGTTATAAAAGGCATCCAAATTGGAAAGGAAAAAGTAAAAATTTCACTATTTGCATACAACATGATCGTATGCATAGAAAGCCCTGAGAAATGTTCAACAAAGCTTCTAGAGCTTATAATTGAGTTCAGTGAAGTCACAAGGTATAATATCAATGCACAAAAATCAGTAACATTTCTCACCCCAATAACGAGTTATCTAAGGAGGAAATCAAGAAAAAAATACTGTTTAAATAGTAACTAAAAAAATCAAATAGCTAGAAATAAACTTAAATAATATGTAAATAACTTATACATAGAACACTATACAACACTGACAAAGGAAATCAAAGAACACTTAAATAAATGGAACAGTATTCCATGTTCATGGATAGGAAAACTAATCATCATTATGATGTCTATCCTACCCAAACTAATCTACAGATTTAATGCAATCACAACAAAAATCAAGACAGCATTTTTTTACTGAATTCATAAAAAAACTAACTATGAAAATTATTTGGAAAGTCAACAGGCTCCTAACAGCCAAAAAGATATTGAAAAAGAGAAAATGAAATCTGAGGAATCACACTGCATGATTTTAAAGCGTACTGCAAAACTACTGTGCCAAAAATGCAAAATATTGGCACAGGGATAGACATACTGACCAATGGAACTGAATTTAGAACTCTGATATAGATCCTCACATACACAGTTACCTAGTATTTGACAAGTCCAGCAAGCCCACTCAACTGGGAGAGAAAGGCCTCTTCAACAAATAGTGTTTGGAGAACTTGATGTCCATATCCAAAAGAATGAGAGAGAAACACCATCTCAGACCTTATACAAAAATCAACTCAAGATGGATCAAAGATCTAAATCTAAGAGCCAAAACCATAAAGACCTTGATAGAAAAGGTTGGGAAGCATCTACATAACCTTGTAATAGGAAATGGCTTCATGAACTTCACACTCAAAGCATGAGCAGTAAAAGAAAGAATAGCCATATGGGACCTCCTCAAAATTAAATCTTTTGCACCTCAAAGGAGTTTGACAAGAAAGTGAAAAGACAGCCGAACCACTGGGAGAAAATATTTGTAACCCTATTTCTGAGAGGTACCTAATATCCAGCATATATAAAGAAATACTATATCTTAAAAATAAAAAGACAAGCAAGCCATTTAAAAAATAGGGAAGCAATTTGAACAGACACTTCTCCAAAGAAGAAATACAAATTCCTAAAAAGCACATGAAAAGATGCTCAACATCACTAACTATTAAGGAAATGCAAATCAAAACTACAATGAGACACCATCTCACACCGATTAGACTGGCAGCCATTAATAAAACAGAGGTCTATAAATGTTGGAGAGGATGTGGAAGTATAAGAACCCTAATCCACTGCTGGTGGGAATGTGGAATAGTCCAGCCATTGTGGAGGACAGATGGTGGTTCCTCAAAAAACTGAACCTAGATCTGCCATATGATCCAGCAATTACACTGCTGTGTATATACCCAGAAGAACCAAAAACAAGGACAGGAACAGATATATTCACACCAATGATCTAGCGGCATTATTCACTATTGTCCAAAGTTGAAATCAACCTAGGTGTCCATCAACAAATGAATGGATAAACAAAATGTGGTATACACACACACACACACACACACACACACACACACACACACTGGAATATTACTCAGCTTTGAGAAGGAATACAGTATGAACACATGGGATAACATGGATGAATCTTGAGGACCTTATGCTGAGTGAAGCAAGCCAGCCATTGAAGGACAATTATACATGGCCTCTCTGATATGAATTAAGCTATTTGAGCAAACTCAGGAAGCCAGAGTATGGAAGATAGGTTTACAGGAAATAAGAAGGAATAAGAAGGTTGTGAGCCAATGCCCATACAGGCAAAATCTACAATAAGGTGGAAGTGAGTAGTTTTGCAGTGAAGTGATATGACAGGGGTGTAAGGATACTACTGGGTTGGGCGGTGCAAGGTTGACAAAGGGTAGAGTTGGGAGTATGGGTTGGATGGTCAAAGGAATTTTGAGGAGGTTTGGGGGAGTTAATAGGTGAACCCTGGAGATAGATGGGTATGTGGGTGGAACTAAAATGTTGAGAAAACTCTATTGGCAATATGACAAGGAAAGGTTACGGGTTTAGCATGTTGAATGGTGGGAGTCATTTTGGAAAGGGAACACATGGGACTGTCTTTTAGAGAATATGCTAGTGATCCTTTTGTCATCATGTGCTGTATCAGTGGAGGGAGACCCACATAATGAGTGGGAAGGAGTTGGACTCCCATTCTGAGGAGGCCCAATATGTTTTCAAATGGGGAGGGGATTTCTCTCAAGAGCATGGGCATTTCCTGATAGAGGAGGACAGACTAAAGTGTCCAGCCCTCAACATTGTTGCAAGTATCCAAGAATCTTCTACTTCAAGGTGTGAAGCCTGGTGGTCTCTGTGTGCCCTGACAGCAGAAAGAGGCAGGAATAGAAGAGATTGACAAGAGAGTATTAGGGGCAATGTAATATTCTTCATACTCATGGAATGATGGAAACAGGCCATGTTAAATTTCATCAAAAAATTGTGAAATTTTATGGTATAAAATATAAACCATAATGTAAACCATTGACGTTGGTTGGTAGCTTTGTTTCAATATTTTTACATCACTTGTAACAAATGTACCATCCACATGTATAAAGATTATTAATAGGGAAGGGGGAAAAGGGGGAGGATGTTGGATACATGGGAGTCCCCTATATTCTGAATGTGACCTTACTGTGACCTAAAACTTCTTTGGAAACAATATAAAAAAAGTAACCCTGGCGAAGAAATAGAAGAAAATGTCACTGTACATACTGGAGAACTGCTCTTACAGCGAAGAAAGGAAAAACATAAAAAAATATATTTTATTTTATCTTATTTTTGATGTGTTTCATTTTTTTAATACTGCAATCTTTTTTGCTTTATTTTAGTTTTAGCTTCTGTAAATTGTTATGTATTTTATTTCTTATGTTTAAACCTATCATTATTATTTCATTTTCCTATTGATTGAATTTGGCAATATTCTTGTCTTCATTTGTAAAGAGGTTTTGTGACACAGAAGGGTTACAAGTATGGCAGGGGAGGATCAATGGGGTGGGGTGTCAGTGATGGGGGATACATGGGAGGAAGTTCACCAGGCATACATATACGGTATATAAATATGTTCAAATGTTCATGGGGCATTGCCACAGTCGTTGGAAATTCACACAACTGAAAGATTATTAAATTCTCATCCTGGGGAGCTCTGCCACATTCTGTAATGGAACAGCAAGAGTCCCCCAAATGCAGGGACAATGGTTAGTGAAGGATGGTCCAATGAGAGGCCCTTGATATTGATGACTATGCTTGCAAGCCTTTTGCTCTTGAATTTGCAACTTAGCCTAATCTTGGAGAGTGGCTAAGAGTTGCCTCCTGAAAGCCTCCTTGTTGCTCAAATGCGGTCTCTCCCTAAGACAAACTCAGCATATAAATTCATTACATTCCCCCCAGCATGAGACATGACTCCCAGAGATGAGGATCACTGGCACCGAGGGATTACTATCAAGCACCAGTTGGTGGTACAACTGGAAAAAGACCTTGAATAAAATGGCGAAAAGGTTTAGACAAATGAGTGTATATGGCTAAGAGACTTCAAAGTGAGTTGGGAGATCATCAGAAAGGTAACACTTATGCATGTCTCAGCAGGATCTTATAGACGGCCAAGGTAGATACCCAGGACCTACAGTCCTGGCAGATAGTTCTGGAGTTTGGTGCTTTGCCAATGGGTCCTACTTTGGGGTTTGTGCTCCTGAGTGTGACAAAGTTGGGCTCAGATATGACTTCTTTACATCTGCCTCTTCTGTCCCTTTTATTTGAACCTATAATTGGTGCTGGAGTTGGTAGATATATGTCCAAGAAACTTGAATCTCTGGGCTGTCCATGTGTCATCTTGACTCTGAAATTCAATGGGGTTGAAATACCTGTTCTACAGTTCATTGGACTCATCCAAGACAACTAACAAGAAGAAGATGGTTAATTTTGGTAAATACTGGTGGATTACACCTCCCAGCAGTGGCTAGCATCCTCCCTTCACCATCCACCTGACAGGCCACTGTAAGGACTTCTGGGCTTCTGGTGCAATTTGCTGATGCCAAGGTGGCTTTTAGTGACTTGATCTTCCACAACCCAGTGTTGTATGATTTGATGACTAATCACTGCTTATGATCAACTACTTCAGATTACTGAGAGGCCACCTGTTTTGGCAGCCATTGTTCCATCCCCTTCAGGAAAGAGTAGCCGAGGACTCTTAAAGAAGCAGTACATTTTTTGTTTCCTTCTTGACGCTTTCCATTCCATTTGGTAGCAAAAATAGTTTCAAAACATCACTAATTGATGGCTCCTGTCCTAAACTACAAGAAAAACAAAAACAGCAAACCCTTGCAATCCCAAAATGAGTAGGAGAACTAGATTTGCAGAGTTACAACTTACTCACAATATCTAGTTCTCTAGAGATGATTGCATACACAGTATAAAACATGAAAGTGGCCCATTCACTGTGTTGTACCACAAAAGTGAGTTCTTGCCTGAGTGCACCAGAGAGTCAATTAAGTTACAGTGGGATTTTGAAAAGAGAAAATATTCATTTAGCAAAGTCCAGTCCTGCCAAGAAAGGAGGGTTGTCTCTCAAACTTCAGCTTCAAAATTAGGAAGTGCTAAGGACTTTTATGGGATTAAACAAAAAGGAAGGTGAGGTTGTGATGGCTGAAGGCAAGATTCTGCAATACTGGGGGGCACGGCAGATGGACATGATGCTGACTCCTTTGCTGCATGACTGGAAAGTGACTTTTTGAGATGATGGGCTTAGAGATGAGTATGTGAAAATTGATGGCATGTTTAATTCACTAGAAATTTATGATTTAGACTGCTGCACAAGTCAGGAAGATTAACATTGATTAGAACTGGCTTAGTTCTGGGTTGATTCATGTTATTTCATTAATAAGTATTGATAGCTATGTACAGGAGAATCAGACTCCAAGGTTGCTAAATAAAATAAGGGGATAAAAGAGAGTTAGTTAAAAATTGTTTTGTTACTGTTCACTGAGAAGGTAAAGACCATGTACTTTATAAACCATAGCATCAGCATCAAAGAAACAAAATATATCAGTTACAGTTCAGTGAGTCACAACATTTATGGATAATTGCTTCAAAGTATTTTGAAAGTTAAACATACATTAAGGCTATATTGCAATATATCAGAAGACTAGTAATTGTTTATAATACCAATTAATGGGTAAAAATTGATTAATTAATGATCAATTACAATTCCCTCCTTTTTTGTCCATTTCTCAATCATGAGGAATTTGGAGCAAGGACTTCTCTAGCTATCTCATGCTGATTAGTGTCATTGATATGGGAGTGAGGAATGAAAATATTTTGCTACTATGTGGGTGGATTTTTAAATTTTGTGTTGTTCTCAGAGGGATTGTTCCCTTTAGGTTTCAGGGTTCAACCAGCACAGGAACAATTTAAAAGCTTAAAGTATCTGAGGAATAAATGTAATAAATTGAGTAGAAAAATCATGATAAAGGAACTTGTAATTGAATATAGCCATGCTTATATTTTATATAAAGAACACTGAAGAGGTGTTGATTTTATGTAAGCATGTGGCTTGACTATTGTGTTCAGATGTACCTAGGACCCTCAGGTCACATTTGCTTGAAGATTTGCATAATGTGGTAGTTTGTGATATCTGGCTAAGACTTGGATAAAAATAAATTCTAGAATGATTTTCCAAATCTGTTTCAAATCTACTTATTAATTATTTCCCCTTTTGATCAAGATTTCACTCTGAAAGCATTGCTGATTAACAGTAGGTACTGATTCTACAATGCTAGGGAGGCTCACTCCTGGGAATCATGTCCCACATAGTGGGGAAGATAATAAGCTTATTTATAGAGTGAGTCCACATTGAGTAACAAGGAGGATTTCTAGGAGGAACTCCTAGGCTTTAATTATCCCAAGTCCCTCAAGGGACTTAGAAATAATTTTTCATTTTATGTTCAAATATTTTGAAATGTGTCAAGTTATTATATTAACATAAAATAAAGAACAGTAAGATCTCGGCCGTTATTTTAGGTTTTCTGTTAAATAAATTTGAGCTAGGTTGATCAAAAAACTGATGAGAAGGTTTGCATTAGATAATGTCCCACAGAAAATTCAGATTTGTGATAATATAAATTTCTCCTCTCTACTTTCACATAGAAATTAAAGCCCCAAAGTATAGGCAATTTTACTCTTTACATTGCATTGGTATTCACTCTAGTTTTAATTAGATTAGATTTATTTATATTTTTATTTGAAGTTTGATTTTTTATCTTCCTCAACAGTTGCTGCATGGAGCCATCTTTTTAAATTAATGCAGCTATTTCAGTAAATTCAGAGGTGGAGAACTTTAACTCTGAGTTTCAGGTGTCAAACACATATTTAAAGTTCCAGGGAGATACCAGGTTAAACATAAAGGAGCAAAGCATATCCAATTTTTGAAATAACAATTAAAGTTAAAAAGAAATGTGACTGCAGCAAGAACTTACAATCTAGGCCCTAATTCCATTCTGAGAATTTTCCACATGAAGCCATTTCCAGAAACAAAACATTTAGCAATTAATATAGAGGTTATTAACAATAGACCACAGCAGATTTTTTGGTTTGTTTTGTTTCTTCTTTACATTTTTCCTAGGGTTATTTTTACAGGTGGAGAATAATGTATATCTTGACTTTTTTTTTCTTTGCTTGAAGTCTGTTTTCTGAAGATCAAGCTCTGATCTGTAGTTAACCATATGTTATTTTAGAGAGGCAGGCGAATAAAACAATTTAACAGATAAAGTTGGTTTTAATGAAATATAACATCTTTAAAATAACCAAAACTATGGCTAAAAATGTTATACTATTCTACAATAGTATGCACATCATTATCAAGACATAACATGGAAAGTGCAAATATTATAAAATATCTAGGAATTTTATACAAATTTTCATATTTATACAGACATTTTATTTATAAAAATTAATAAAATGTTAGAAAATTCCTTTTAATTTTTATAACATTTTCTAAACAATTCTCATGCACCTTATACCATATCGATTGAACTTGTTTTAGCACTTCTCTTTTCCTAAGGATAAAGGAAAAATCTTTTGCAACAGTTGGAAATAAAAAGATATTCTTTAGTATATGACTTAGAGAAAGCTAAATGTCAAAAGTTGTTAGGCCTGTATCATCACATAACATGTAGAACTGTGTGGGAAAGAGTGTATACTACAATGTGAACTATGGTCCAAACCTAATGGCAAAGCCACGGGATGTCTTTATTAATTGCAATGAATGTGCCACGCTAAGGAAGGATGTTTATGTGGGAGGGTGTGGGAGGTGTGTGGAGTGGGGCATATGGGAATCCCTATATTTTTAGTGTAATATTTATGTAATCTAAGTTTCTTCTAAAAAATTAAAAAGGAAAAATAATAACATATTTCTATCACAAATATAAACACAAGTGTTAGAGTATGCATCTTATTATGTCAAAAAGGTAAAACAAAACTGAAATGAGGCTATACAGAATAACTGACTAAATTTGATTTAGGAACCAATAACACTGACTGATCTGCTAAGACGGGTGCTATGCAAACATAAAGGCTTTTAGTTTTAGAATATATCTCTATACTAACATATCTTTTTTATCATACTTGGACACAGAACTGGCACTTCAGGGAGGCCAGAAGGAGACAGGATTTTCTGTAGGGCCTAAAGACCCCTCTAAGAAAACTGATGAAAACTTTATTGCTAGAAATAAAGCATAAAAGTGAGAGGAAAAAAGTTGTTATGTTTGAACACTGTGTACTTTAAAAGTGAGAACATTTATTTTTCTTATACCACAAAGGACGTGATAAAGTTAATATAAAAGTACGAGAAGATATTCCAGTAAAACATAAGCATTTTGCCTTTTACACTGATTATTTAGGAGAAAAACTCTTTACAAAGTTTTCCTAAACAAGAATAGTGATTTAAGAAACTTTGTCACTTTAATAGAGAGATCCAAATTTTAGTCTTGAATCATATTTTTTATACTAAATCTTTTTAAACTTTATAGATAGAACCATCAAATTTCATTCAAATTTGATCACAATTTCCTTTTCCATGAATCTTCTGTGTTTTTTGTATTCATTCACTTTTTGTCCCATATTTATCATTTTCTTAATAACCAGTCATATTTTCTTTAGGGAAAATTAATTTCTTTTTCTTTAATAAAAAATACGTACAACATACCTTACTTAAGTTACCAAAATGATTTTGGATTTTTTTTCTAAAAGCAAATCTCTTGCAGTATACAATTACTCTCAAGTTCATCTTGTCAAAATAATGATTGAAGTCTGTGAGAGGCAATCATAATTTTTCTTCCTTTAATGTACTATTTTATCAATATTTTACTGAAATAGATTACAAAATATTTACAAGGGATTTAAAACTTTATTTTTAAAGAAGTTTTAGATTACAGAAAATATGAATTAAATATGTAGGGGATTTCCATAAGTCGTACACCCTCCCTTCCCACATTTTCCCTTTTAATAACATCTTACATTAGTGTGGAACATTTGTTACAATTGACGAAAAAATATTGAAGCATTGTCACTAACGATGGTCTATATTTTTCTTTATGTATTTCACTTTGCACCAATAAATTTTATAGGTTTTTCTAAAAATTATTATGGCCTGTATGCATAACTGCAATATCATAGAGAACAATTGAAATGCTCTAAAAATGCCCTATGTTTCAACTATTCTTCCGTACCCCTCCTCTCAGTACCTCTAGTAACCACTATCTTTAATCAGTGCCACAAGATCTTCTGTTACTAGGATAATAGTAAATCTACTTTGGCCCATGGTTGCATTTCACACTTATGTTTGTTCATTCAAACTTGAAGAGTTTGGGATAGAGATTCTGATAGCTTGAAAATGTGCTTACTAAAATTTCTTTACTTAAGCACATCTGAAAATTCTTACATTAGATGAGCTGATTTTTTATTAATTTAATTTTAGAAATTTATTCTTTGCACTTATTTCCCTGAAGGATATTAAGCAGACATTCTCTGATTTGCTTGCAGGAATAAGATAGTATCTCAAAGCAAAACTAGACAGAATGAGGTAAATCTGTAAATTTTCCCAGAAACCAAATGTTTGATATAGTTGAGCAGTTGGCTGAAAAAGGAGCCATGAAGGCCTTGGTCTTGCACAACTCTATCTAAACTGTAGTTTATTTACCACTGAAATCAAGGACAAGTTTGATGTGCTTGAGACAAAACAAGACTGAGAAATTGCACATACCCTCCTCAGAAGACCCATGACATCACCTGTTTTTTATGTGTTCTTCTCAGCTGCCACTTTTTACTACAAAATACCTGGCTGCCATTTTCATTTTGAACTGGTTTTCTAGAAAAGTAGGTGGAAAGTGAAAGGATAGAAAAAATATACGTACAAGTTGTAACCAAAAGAGATCTGGGGTAGCTATATTAATATCAGATAAAATAGACTTTAAATCAAAAAGAGTTATGAGGGAAAAGGCAGTCATATATACTGATAAAGTTGTCAAAAAAAGTTGTTACATTTCTAAATATATATGAACCTAAAAGTATAATCCAAAATATATTATCTGCATTAATAACAGGAGACTTAAAAGACCAAACTTTCAATAAAGGATAAAACATATAATCAGAAGATCAATAAGATATAAAAGATTTTTATGATACCCTAAACTAGCTATACCCAACAGATATATAGAAAATGTCCCCGAATTACAACAGAATATATATTTTAAGAGAACATTGATCATTATCCAGGATAAAGCATATATTTGATCATAAACGATACCTCAATAAATTCAAAATGTTGAAAAATACAATGCACCTAATCTAACCACTATGAAATGAAGTTAGAAATCAATAACAGTAGGAGAAATGGAAAATTTGATAGTCTATGGTAATTAAACAACACACTTTTAAACAAGATGAAATTGCAAGGGCAATAAGAAGTGTCTTGAGGAGAATGAAAATTAAATATAACATAAAACATGGGATGCAGAAAATGCAATGCTGAGAAAAAAATTATAGCTCTAAATGCTTAAATTAAAAAGAAGAAGAAAGACTTTAAATCAGAGACCTACGTCGTCAGGAAGAACTATAAGAGAAGAGCAAACCTAACCCAAAGTAAGCAGATGGAAGGAAATAAGAAAGATTCAAGTGGAAATAAATGAATACAGAAAAAAAAAAGAGAAAATCAACAAAACCAATATTTCATTCTTTAACAAGATGAATAAAATTTATAGTTAGATTGAAAAAGAAATAATGAAAACCAGAAAAGAAAAATAGAGAACATATATAAAGAACTATAAGAAGATACTATGAGCAACTGTACACACATAAACTAGATAACCTACTTGAAGTCAACATTTTTAGAAACCCAAAACTATCTGCACTGACCCCAGTGAAAACAGACAATCTCAACAAACCAATGACTAGGAAAGACTGTGAATCAGTAATCAAAAATCTTCCAGCAAAGAGAAGTCCAAAATTGGATGCATTCAAAAGGGAATTTTACCAACCATTCCAGAAGAATTATCTTCAATAATGCTCAAACTCTTCCAAAACATTGAAGAGGAGGGAACACAGCCAAATTGTTTCTGCAAAACAACATCACCATCATACCAAAGTCAGATAAAGATACTACAAGAAAAGAAAACCACAGACTAATATCTATTTTGAATATAGGTGCAAAAATCCTCAAAAAAAAAATACTAGCAAATGGAGTCTACAATATATTAAAAAGAACTATGCACCATGATCTAGTGGGTTTTATCACTATTATGTAAGTGTGGATCAATATATTAGTATCAAATAATGTGACATGTTATATCAAAGAATGGAGAAAATACACTCTTGATTGTCTCAATTGATGCATTAAAGTCATGTTAAAGATTCAACACCACTTCATAAAAATACTGTGTATACTAGGAATAAAATGAAACTTCTTCAACATGATAAATGGCATATATGAAGAGTATACAAGTAACATCATACCCTATTTAATAGGCAAAGATTAAAAGCTTTGCCTCTAAGATCAGGAAGAAAATATGAATCTGCACTGTTAATGCAAAATTGTCCTGAAAGTTGTTGCCAGAGCACTTAGGCAAGAAAATGAAATAAAAGGTATTCAAATTGGAAAGAAGAAAATTTTTTTATTTGCAGATGACATCACCCTAAATACATAAAATTCTGAAAAGTCCACAACAAAATTCCTAGGGCTAATAAATGAATTTAACAATATAGCAAGGTACAAGATCAACACCTATAAATGAGTAATGTTTCTACATAAAAGCAATGAAAACCCTGAAGAAGAAATCAAGAAAAAATCCATTCACAATAGCAACTAAAAGAATCAGACAACTAGAAATAAACCTAACCAAGGATGTAAAGGACAGTACACAGAAAAGTATAAAAGATTGCTGAAAGAAATCAAAGCAAAGTTATATAAATGGAATAACATGGTTTTTTAGAGTACATATATTTAAGTTGTCAGTTAGAGGGACTTTTGGAAAGATGATATTGGAGTGGGTTGGAATGGCTGATGTCTCTTACAAAAATCATGTAGGAAGGGCAAAAAGCTGTCTGAAGGAGCTGCTTTGGGGATCTGCAGATAAGGAGAATGGTGTGCATCATCCAGGAGGGAAAGGGACAGAAAGAAAAAGAGGTCAAAATTAAAACCATGAATTATTCTTCCCAGTGGCTGAGAATGGTACCCATGCCACACCTTCAAGGAAAACAGCCTTGGTAAAACCTGTGGCTCCCTGCTGCCTGCTGAGAGGGGAATGGAGGTCTTCCTCCCTGAGAAGAGGGAGGGTATGGTGGGGGGCTGGAAAGTGGTTTCTCTTCAGTGAGTCTGGCCAGCAAAGCCTGCTTTGAATCCTCTCCTTAGTCAGCCCAGGAAGTTGAAAGACACCAGGCTGGAATATTTGCTGATCAATGCCACATGCTGGAAAGCCAGGAAACTGTAAGAAGTAAATAAAATTTTTAGAGTATCTCATGTCCCAGGACGCTTGATCTTGTCTTCACTCCAAAGTGGATGCCTGTCCCTGTTTTGCTAACATAAGCAGTGCAATTTTAAAGATCTAGAAAAAATTAAACCAAAAATCAAAGAGCCATGAAACAACACGCTAGGCAAGAGAGAGAAATTGATTGTCAGAGTAAATTCACAAGCATAATCAGATATCTAGACGTGAGCAAAAATTACAAGCCGTATGTATTGGGAAAAATATAGTGAGTATTGTTCAAACTTAAAAGTGAATCATCATGGTTTGTTAATCAGCAAACCAATGTGTTGCTAGTCAACACTTTTCATATTTTAGTAAGAATGATGAGAACTAAAATAATGGACACATGGGGAATGTTTTGTAACAAATAAGAAGAGATAGGGCACATTCTGGGGAGTATTGTCTTCTGCTCTGGGGATGCTGGCCACTTTCTCAGGGACTGATGCATTTAACCTTTTAATGTACTGCCAGAGAGTGTTGTGTTCCTTTATGAGGAGGCTGGACACTACCTTGGGAAGTGCAGTAATCACAATTTGGAATCTATACTACCAAGTTCATTGATTATGAGCACAGTAAAGGGGACATTCCCTGGTCAGGCCAGTTGAATCTCACCCTGGGATATGGTGTTTTGCACCAGTGTTTTTAATCAAGATTCTGTTATCAGCTGCTGATTTGGGACTTCCAAACTGTGAGTTGGATGTTGGTAAGTTTGTAAGACTACTCTGTTTTTCTGTCATTTTGTGCCTCTGTTCAATATTGATTTAATCTTTTGTTTGATTATGTTATTCTTGTTTCTCACTCTAATTGTCAGTATAGACTTAAACTAAATATGTATATATTTATGTTGATTCAATTGGGACTCTGGCTGGACATGGGCCAGGTAAGATGATGTGTCCCATGATGTGGTGAGCTTATAAATGTATGTATGCATATCGTGAGGGATTGGGCCATAGCAGTTGGCCCCTGTTTATAAACAATCCTTTGCTTATTTCTTATTCTTTCAATTATTAACAA